>VWXS01000104.1:0-109974 GCA_028584115.1 Stagonosporopsis vannaccii | reverse complement strand
ATACAAGCAGCCTCGCCCTCGCCTCGCCTCGCCGCCGCCCGTCTGCCGCGCTGCACCCGCTGCTCGCCCGCCTCGCCTGCGCTGCCGCCCGGCCCACCCCGACGGAAGCATTCAAGACCCAAGCCCCCGATCCATCTCCGCCTGCCACGCCGATCCCAGCACTGAGACGCTGTCTCGCCGCCCGAGCAACGCCTGCAGCCAACTCCCTTGCCACGCCTCCCGCGCCGAGTGCTGCCCCGTTGCACCTTCCCGCCCTCTCCCAGCACCCGCGGCCGCTCGCCGTGGCGACCCCCAGACACCATGGGCATCTGCATGAGCTCCAGCCCCGAGGATGGCGAGCAGAAGAAGCGCAGCCAGGCCATTGACCGCAAGCTGGAGGAGGACTCGCGCCGCCTGCGCCGAGAGTGCAAGATCCTGCTGCTGGGTACGCTGCTCTGCGCCTGCGCCTGCACCCAGCGCGACACGGCCTGACCCGCCCTGCTAACACGCACCACAGGCTCCGGCGAAAGCGGCAAGTCGACCATTGTCAAGCAGATGAAGATCATCCACCAGAACGGCTACACGCAAGAGGAGCTTGCCATGTACCGCCTGACCATTTACAAGAACGTCATCGACTGCGCAAAAGCCCTCATCGGCGCCATGCGCCAGTTCGAGATCGAGCCCGAGATGCCTGGCAACGACGAATACTGCAACTACCTTGTCGAGTACACCGTCGACCCCGACCCTGAAAAGCCGCTAGACGTGCGAGTCGGCCAGGCAATCACCTCGCTGTGGCGCGACGGCTGCATAGGCAAGGTCCTCGAGCACTCAAGCGAGTTCTACCTCATGGATTCGGCGCCATAGTAGGTCTGGCCCAAGCCAGCCTCGCCTCCTCCGCTAACACTCGCAGTTTCTTCGAAGAGGTCGAGCGGATATCAGACCCCAACTACATACCCATCGAGTCAGACGTCCTACGAGCACGAACCAAGACGACGGGTATCTACGAGACAAGATTCACCATGGGCCAATTAAGCATCCAGTGTGTGGCCCAGCCTCCGCGATACTGAAGCATCTCGGCTAACATGAAACAGCATGTTCGACGTTGGCGGGCAAAGAAGCGAGCGCAAGAAATGGATACATTGTTTCGAAAACGTCACGTCCATCATCTTCTGCGTGGCACTCAGCGAATACGATCAAGTGTTGTTGGAAGAGAGCTCACAGGTACCGACGCTAAATGACTCGCTGATCCGTGATCCAGCCACTGACTCGTGCACCTAGAACCGTATGATGGAAAGTCTAGTCCTCTTCGACTCGGTAGTCAACAGCCGATGGTTTATGCGGACATCGATCATCCTCTTCCTCAACAAGGTGGACCTGTTCAAAGCGAAGCTTGCAAGGTCACCGCTCGGAAACTATTTCCCTGACTATTCAGGCGGCAATGATGTCAACCGTGCTGCCAAGTACCTCCTCTGGCGGTTCAATCAGGTCAACCGCGCTCACCTCAACTTATATCCCCAGTGAGCCCTGTCCCTGCCGCCGCAACCCAATCATTGCTAACGTTACCAGTTTGACACAAGCCACCGACACCTCCAACATCCGACTCGTCTTCGCCGCCGTCAAGGAAACAATACTGCAAAACGCCCTGAAAGACTCCGGTATATTATAGCGCCGTCTTCTCCAGCATTCCACCATTCCTGGCGCCACACGTCGACCGCTGTGCATACTGCGCCCTCCTACTATATAATAAACGAGCCCACCTTACGATCACCGCTCCAATTGCGCCCGCCCATGCCCGAAACCCACCATTCTCAACTCGGCCCACGACATCAAGGATTTGGAGATATCATTGCCTCTTCACCATTTACAAGAGCGCAGCAGCATTGGAGTTTACTGGCGTTTGAAGATTCCCTGGGGATTTTTTTTGTTGATTGCTTCCACACCCCCTTTTTTGCGCTCCAACGCGTCCGCGTATATTACTACTACTACTACTACTACCCCCTCCCAAGCCCTGTTGTCGCTGCTTTTTTCCAATTTCCCGTGCTAGCTCTCTCTCTTTCTCTCTCTCTTTCCCTGCTGCGCGTTGCGTGCTGTGTGTTTCGGGAGCAAAAGTTGGGCTGTGGGTACGGTACGCTGGCATGAGGCTTTTCTGCCCCGTACATAACTACATGGGATCTGGATTCTCTCTTCCTCTTCAATCTTCAAGCTCGGAGCAATAGGCAACTTGTACGGTATAGTCTCTCTCTCTCTCTCTGTGTCTGTCTCGCTCTCTGTGCGTGTGTTCGCTCGGTTCATCCTGGCTTGGCCTGCAAATGCCAGCCCTTGGTGCGCTGCGTCGTCAGTTCTTCCTTCTCTTGTCGTACTCGACCAACTCTGTTCTGGCTCTGCGCTTCGCGAATCAAGCGCCGCGCGCGAATGGAGCGGGAGTTGTTACCACACCATCTACCACCTACGTAATCAATCGACAGCACGACGAATCAAGTACATCACTGCATGGTTGTCTTTTTTTTTTTTTTTCAAGTTGCCCAATGTGACTGAAAGACCTTATTCAAAGCGGCAGTGGGGAGTGCAGGTGGGACAAGGGGCGTGTCTGAGCTTAGCGCACACGAAAACAGGCAGCATATTCGCGCCCTTGTCAGCTTCCGCGGGCGAATAACGTCTGACAGATACAACGAGCGGGGAAGTATCACATCACAAGCAAAGGGCCGAGTGACTGTAGAATTCTTGGTGTATTGCTGTGGCCAAGGCAGAGAGACCAGTAAGGGTGCGCCAGCTGCACCTTGCCAATTATCGTACAATCGCAACCCGTGTAGAAGCCAGTGTAAAGACAAATGCCAAGGCAAATGTAAAAGCAGATTCCACCAAAGGCAATACAGCAGTGGCAACTGCAAAGGTCAGTCGTTGCGCAAGCATGGGGAAGTTGCAGACCTACCGTTGATGGAAGAGTGGAGTTGAGTGCAAGCCGTTTCAATCCTTGGGTGCCTCGTGAATCGTAAACCGTTACCCTCCGCAATCGTGGCTCGTAGCTAGCGAATGGTCAGTGTGATGCGTCAAAGCGAAAGCAGATAGACGCTGATCAATACGTACCTGAGAGGCCATTCAGCATGTAGCTGCGAAACCTATTTCGACTCAAGCGTGTCGTAGTGGGCGATGACGGGCCCGAAATTAACCTTCGCCTTGGTGGCACTGGCAGTCAGGGCAGCCTTGAAGTCGTCGTCGAAGGAGGCTTGCGGGCCAGCGTGAGGCTCGGAGATCATCTCGCCGTACTCGTCAACGTACTGCGTGATGCGGTGGTGGAGAGTGTCGTACTGCCAGTCACCGTAGAACATCTTACGCGTGTCGAGACCAACACGGTAGAAGGACAGTTCCTGGAAGAGCTTCGCGCCAGACCACCCGGGGATCTGTTCACCGGGAGCGAGCTTGCGAATAGTCACCTCGGTCAGGTTGGGAAGGCGCTCCAGGAGCGTAGTGAGCATCTTTCGATACATGCCGGAGATGATGAAGTTGCCGTCCTCATTAAGAGCCTGAGCGTGAGCAGCATCGATGGTGCGCATGATACTGAAATCCTTGTCGGTGGGGTTGAGCTCAGCCAAGATCTGCAGATCCTCCCATGCCCAGGCGTAGCCATATTCATGCACCTTGAGGCCTTCGGCCAGAAGAGTGATGGTACGGACGAAATGTGCGACCTTGGGGTCCTCGACGGCTTCGAGCAAAGCCTTCATGCGGGCGAACCGTGGGTAGACCGTCATGTCATTGATATGCTTGCCCAGAGCGTACCTCATGGCAGGCGTGAAGGCCTTACAGGCGAGACCAAAGTTGAGCAGGTCTTCCCCATCAACAATCATGACAGCCACTTTGCATAGAAGTTCGGCAGGGAGCGGCAACGGCTGCGATGCCGCCGCATCAGTTACGGCCTCACCTCGATTGAAAAAAGCACACACATTGCGAACGAAGGAGAACAAAGGTTGAAAGGGAAAGGAAGAAAGGAAGGAGAGCGCTAAGGCTAGCGAGACCTTGCGTGAGGGAGTTTTGGTTACCTCTTCTTTGCCTGCTTCAGCGTTCACCATGTTGATCTTGCTGAGAGGCATTTTGTATCGGTCGTGTTCGTTGCAGGAATGCTTGACACTCAAGTCTGCTCAGTCTGAAGGTATTACCGGAGGGAAGCTGATCGAAAGAGTGTTGGCAAAGGAGTGTGGTTGCAGATTGTGTCGCAGTGAAAATCGAGGTGACGGTGACTTTTTACTGCTTGCTAAAGAGCGCGTGGGCTTAGCGCGCAGGAAGCGATTGGCTTGACAACGGTGAGGTGAAGATGAAGATGGAGATGAGCTGAGTATTGCTTGGTACATTTCGGGATGAAGCAGCGCAGGGGTGGTACTTGGTAACTGCTGTGGCTTTCACCTGGCTCAAACGAAAGACGAAGGAAGAGGACGCCGGTATAGCAGTCTGAGCCTTCGTTATCGTGTCGCTCGTGGCTCCAGCCTGGTACAGCAAGATCATGACACCGCTCGCAGCTGTCACTTTCAGCAGCAGAGTCGGGTCGTAAGCGCCCGGCATCAAGGTGAAGTTCGCGGCCCAGAACACTGCAACGCTATCTTACTCCCACGTCAAACTTCGAAAGCATTTACCGGTACTCACAGCTGCATAAGTTCGTGTTGTTGAAACAATTCGATCGTGTGGCGATGCCTCAAGGGTTTTGCTCGATGCTTATACATGTGTGGTCATAAAAGAATGCCCCATGTCAGTCGGTACAGCAGGTTTGAGTACATCCTTCAGGACAAGGCGTCCAATGGAAGAGTGATTTGCGACCATGTTCAGCATTGAACAAGGCATGGTGATGGTTGTGAGAGACTCGAGGAAGGCGTCATTGTCAAAGGATGGTAGTTGACGTCCGGACCGTCTCAGGCGCTACATTCCGCCAACAACACGTGCGCGAAGCACGAAGGAAGGCACGATCGATCCGAGAATGCCTTCTTTCCTGCAACGAGTATTCTTTGAAGAGTCTCGAAGGTCTAGCTTGATTCCATTCCAGCTGCGAGCAATCTTAGGGGCTGCCACTGAGTTTGCTCAACAGCTGCTTCACCGGACACAAGTGGGACTAAGAAAGTGGCGGACCCACATAGGATACAACGCCTGCAGAAAGACACCACCTGGGCATTGTGATTTCCTCCGAAATTCACGACTCCTCATGTGCTTTGTTCGTACCTGCCGCGCGCCTCTCATTCAGGTCCAGCCAGGCTGCTTCAATAACGCCCACTTCGTCTTGCTGTGGGTGCGGTCTAGTTGCATGCTTGACCACGAACGGTATCAAGGGCTCTACCACCCGCAGAGCTCCACTGAACGGCTCGCTAGTGGGTGGACTACAATCCCAGTCTTAAGCAGCGCTGTACGCTTGCTTACTGTGGCGGACCCGTGCGCTCCTCTGCATGGCCTTAGCGGACTGACTACAGTCTTCAAGGCAGTCCTCAAATCAGGCTTGCAGCTTTTCTAGCAGCCATGCAATAGCAACAAGACTATCACAAGTTGAGATGAAGCTGCAACTTGTGTTGTCTGGGCGATCCTAAATCCCTGTGCGCCCTCAAAACGCGCCAGTGAGTTGCAATGTCCGCGTGTACGCACTGTGATCGTCTATCAGAAGACGCGGCCACTCAAACAAATGCGGACTGAGGTTGAGACAAGGCGGGTACGATTCGCAGCCAAGAATTGTGTTGTGGCCGCCAACTTGAGGGTCGACGGATACGAAACTTGCCGTGAGGCTCAGGGAGGCGGGCTTGACGGAAGCGGGGCGAAGTTGAAACGAATTGTGCATCTCATAGCTCGTCCGGGACGCAAAGCTGTTGTCGCCTGTCAATCACTGTCGAGATTGCGTTGAAACGACGGAATCGTGACATGTAGACCGTGTCTGTAGACCATGTAATCGATGTGAAGTCTCGTCTGCTCCTGCCCTCGCATACGATAAGGTGGTTCGGGCCGAGGCTCGCACCTTTTACCGAGTCTTTGCACATTCGCAGCTCTCCGCCCGCTTTCTCATATCACACCATGGCACGATCAGACTTTCGCGTCTCAGGCTACCTTCGGCTTGCAATTTCTTTTGATCAGTTCTCGGGCAAACGCCATATCGCGGGCGAGTCTGCGCCGACGGCCAAAATGGGCCCCCGCACGCGCGACGCACGCGCCTTCCTAGCCCTCCAGAATCAGTAGCATCGACAGGGAATCTGCTCACATGTCCTTCTTCGCGGGATGCACAAGCAAGGAGGCTCATGCAAGATGAAAGATCATCATGACTAGCACTCCACTGTAGCCTATCGCAGCAAAGTATGGGCGACGTGCAGCGCTAACGTCATGCCCTTACAATTCACACGACTTCTGCGTCGACTCACCCCACGACCACAGAGCTGTAGTGTTGGACGAACGTGGTAGGTTTACTAAACTGTGGCCCGTTTTAGATGCTTCTAGCGCGCACCGACTGACTGTATCTGCTCACGAAAGCTTTCAATAAAGGTGGGGTTTCTAAGATCCGTGCTCCAATATTAACCCGGTTTTCTATCTGTAAGCCGGACGAGTCTTTCGCTCAAATGCTGTTGGTGTTGCGTATGTGAGCCTCGGGATCTCCTTCCTAAACCTTGTTGTGCATCTTCACCACTTCCTTAGTTCGCAACCTGAATCGTTGTCAAAAGCACGCCTCACCCATTCGTGTTCCAGCTAGACTTTCCCCCTCAAGCCTCTGCTGTGTATCACAAAGTCCCCACTCTGCCGCGCCAGACTTCTCCGCCAAGCGGTTGATCTTCAACGAGAGATTCAAAACATTGAAACCAGAAGCAGCTGTCCTAAACCTATCTGGAACTTCTTGTCGACCTCCCACCATAAAGGGGCTAAAACACGAAGATCGGACCCTTCGCACAGCACTGCCAAGGACAATCAAACCAAGCAGTGCCTCAGACCATACAAAACTCCACAGATAAGTGCGTCGAAGTCCCTAATCAGACGCTAGCCGCTACGCAAGTACGCCCAGTTGCTTGTGCATTCGACCAAGCACGTTTTGCCAAGTCTTGCTGCGATCCACCACCTGCATACTGTCCATCATCTACACCGGAACATCCCCTACGGCCCGGACCACTAGGATCAACAGTACACTGCAAAGCTTCAAAGCCAAGACCACAAGTGCGGAAGCAACTGCGACGTCCCGCGCTGCAAGCCCAGGCTGCACCTTGTTTGAGGAAGTCCGTACCTTCATGCAAGTCTAACCGCTGCACTGTCCGAACACAACTCGACTAGGCACGCAAGGCACAGTATAAAGAGACCGGAAGTCCGCTCCCACCAGACCGCACAGCTCCGTCGGCCAGTCACAACAGCCAATTTCCGCACGCACTAGCCCATATTTCTCGCTCAGCACCCACGGGACCAGCGGAACCTTGGCATTCACAACCCACAACAACCCACTCACCCCCACCGATACATAAAAGCGCCGGTCGCCCTGCTCTCTCATCTCAATACATCACCTTCCCTCCACTCACCTCAAACAACAACCAATACCACTCACACATACCAATTACAACCAACAACCTGGCGCAATGTCTTCTTCTAGCCAATACCACATCCCTTTCCCCACGAACTTTCTCTCGCTCAACACGCCCGTCAAGCGCGCTGGCGATGTCCCTTCCAGCACCATCAGCAACAGCGAGCTTTCCAGTGCCGCCGTCGCTCAGCTGCCCGAGCAGTCTGCTCACGGGTTTCTTTCCAATCGCCCCAGCAGCATGCCTCGACACCAGTCCGTCTCGTCTGTCGGCAGTGTCAGCACGGCCACAGACTCTGTTGGTGGCTCGCCACCTAGTCTACCCGCAAAGGATGCCCGCTCACCTAGCGTTAGCGAGGCGTCTTTCACTCCTCTCGCGCTTAACACCCGTCATGCGCCGCTCCCTCCGAACAGCTTTCGTGAGGTTGGTGAGAGGGGCGTGAAGAGCTGGTTTCTGACCAACAGGCGCTAAGCCTACAACCTGCTAGCCAGCAAGAGCCTCAAAGTGCGCAGCACGGGGTGTCCAACCAGGGGAAGATTGGGGTGCATCAGTTTGACTGAATGCCGCGAGCACATGGAGGATCTCACGGAACAGACAAATGGATACCGGCGTTTTCACTTTACGATACCTTTCCTTGATCATGTAAAAGCCACATGCAGGCACAAAACCCAGACTACACAACGGCCATGGGCAACGGCGTTTGATTTTATCAGAGCGAGGCACAGTACACATGCATGAATACAATGGAAAATAACATCTCTACCTTCTCTACCTTGCTACATCTGCATGACCAAAAAAATGTGTACCGTGCTGACCAACACCGTCAATCAGCCCGTGGCATGATCGTCCACATTACGAGTCCAAGTACAGCGAATCTAGTCTTCCCCACTCACCCGGTACACCCCAGCACCTCACGAAGCGCGTCGTCGGAAGCGCACCCCGGCGGCGCTGCAGCGCTCCCGAGCCTTCCCGTTGCGCCCTACGAGAGTTCCCGAAAAGCTTGTTTGGCGCGAATCCGGGGTGCAGTAGGGCTCGGCTGATTCGCGCCGTTGGTTCCTTTGTGGATCTTGTTGTTTGAAGGATCATTTAGCCGGCTTGCGGGGTGGGTGGTCGTTGTTGTTGTCTCGTAGGGTCGGCACACGTGATTTACGTTTCGGTGGATACCGGTGCAGCCTTCGAGCTTTTGAGTCCGCGTGGCAGGGGTGGCGCTCTGCACAGTCAAGAATTACTTTTCTTTCCTTCCCCTATGCTTTCTGGCCTTACCTGTAGGTTGAGGCGCTCCACAGAGCAAATGCGCTTTGGCTCGATGCGAGCTTTCACAGCCTTGTTTACAAGTTCGCCACCGCCGTCTCTCGACTGATTTCCCTCCTATGTACCTTTCGAGACTAAGGAGACCGCACGATTTAGACCAAGATATGTCATAGTATTGAGGACCAGTTTTAGTCATAAAACTTCATCGAGCTAATTCTATCATTCAACCCAGTCGACCCTTTCCACCGCCAAACTTGCCATCTGGTCCTTCAAGGTGCGCGTCTAGCACCGCGGTCTTTCCGTTGAGTACGCTCTTGATAGCTTCAGGAAGCAGCTTACTCAGCTCCTCCGCAGTGCTGGCGTGACCAGCCCAGATCTCACCGCCAGACGCAGCCTTGGCGATACCTGAGTAGTCCGGCGTGGGGGCAAAGCTGATATTGAGCTCCTCATTGCTGACCTTAGATCCCTCGCCATCGGGATGAACAAGCAGCATCGACCGCCTTGGCGCGTTCCAGCCCTTGTTGTTCAACACGATAGTCAGAATCGGGATGTTGTACCGCTGCGAGATCCAATACACGGACCCAGGAACTGAGAATAGATAGGTTCCATCGCCCACTATTTGGCAGACAAACTGCTTCTTGCCTTCTGTATCGGTGGCGAGCTTGATACCCAGCGCACCACCGCCAGACCAGCCAAGGCCGCCTCCTCCGCAGTTAATCCAGGACCCAGGTAGTGTGGCTTGAATTTGGTCCGCTACGAAGCCGGTCTGAGTTACGGCTTCGATCGCCCAGATTGTATTGTTGGGACAGAGGGCTTTGAGTTGAGAGCATAGGTAGGGTGTTGCGAAATGGCCTTTATCATCGACCTTGGCTTCGTTGGCAATCGATTCTAGCTTTTTCCTGTGTGATTCTTGCAGAGCTGACCAGCGCGACGTAAAAAGTTCGCTGGTGATTTTATCCTTGAAATTCCTATCCAGGTGCTCGTTCAGCTGTGACAATGAGGTGTACGCGTCTGCACGATACCGCTGAATAGCATTAAGGTAGAAGACGGGCATCTGCTGCTTCAGAGGATCGACGTCGATGTGGAAGATCTTGGCAGTATCTTTGGGGTGGCACTGAGTATTGATCCAGGGTACATCGCAGTCCATGACCAGGATCACATCCGCTGTCTTGATGCTGGGGTCATTGCCGTATCGTAGTCCGAGCCATGCTGGATGATTCGCTGGGAAACACATGTCACTACCTCCTGTGTCAAGTACACGTAGGCCCTTGACATTATCTGCCAGGTTGACTAATTCTTGCACGGCAGCATGATTCCTGCCCGTGAATCCTGCTATCACGAGTGGCTCCTGCGCGTTAACCAATGCTTCTGCAATATTCTTGACGCCGCTGGGTGGGAGCGCTGATGGTTCGACGGGGCGCCAGTAGTCGAGCTGCAGTTGGTACGGCTCCAAGTCTTCCTCCATTGCCTCACGCGCACCATACAGGTAGACTGGGCCCTTGGGGTCGCTCATGGCAAATGACAATGCGCGATTGACCATCTGCTTCACGTTCTTGCCTGTCTTGATCTCGCCAGTGTATCTGCAGTACTGGGCCACGATCTGCTTCTGGTCTGGCACGTCCTGTATCCAATGGATGTACTCCGTCCTACTTCCTCGCATCTCCCCTTCGATTGTGTATGGCGACAGGCCAGCGAAGATGAGCACCGGTGCTCGTCCGCAGGAAGCATTGTGAACGGCCGCCCCAAGGCCTTGGGTGCCAACATCAACGTGTACGATGACGCACTGGGGTTTGCCGGTGAATCGCGCATAGCCGTCTGCCATGGATAGGGCAACCATCTTTGTACGTCAGTCCAAGATCTGAGCACTTGCGTATCATTGCTTACTTCGTTAGGACATGTTATGATCTTGGGGAATTGGCCTTTCTTCTCATTCTGGCCCTTGACAATGGCCTCAATGATAGAGGGGTGGTCAGATCCTAGATTGACGAACACATTCCTCACGCCGGCTTCCCAGAGAGCCTCAAAGAAAGCGAATGAAGCTGTGTATCTGGACACCAGTCAGACATTATATGGTATGGACTACACCTTTTCCGACTTACACCATCTTGGTTATTTTCAAACATTCAGCAACTCCACCTTGGGGGTTGTAATGCCGGAAGACTCAGAGGTGTGTACAAAGATGCACGGCCAAAGCCGCTGTTAAAGCCAGCCGTGGCTGTCCACGCCCTGCGAGCTTGCCCCACCATAACGCGGGGAAAGCTGCTGAGGAGAGCATATTGAGTGCTACGGGACACGAGTTCGGTATGCAATCTTCGGCAGTTCCGATGACGGCATCGGCATCTGCGGCGCTATTCCGCTGCGCGATAACGATAAGCCGCTCTTTCATCCTCAACCCAGACATCACTGCCACCTCCACAACCGCAGTTTAGAAAATGGTGGATTCAGTTTGCAGACATGAACATATCGTTCGAGAGTCAGCGCTTGCATGTGTCTGAGGCAGCAGGCTGTCCGCTGAGGGATGCTGAGACACCAACAGCTTGAAACGCGTTTCATACAATCATAAGGTCAACCCCAAGAAATTGTACAAAAGGCTTTCTTGAAAGTCTGCGGAGATTTCTCATACTACTGTCACTTCGTTTGAGCCATCTTTCATGATGCTGTGCTACCAACTATTGGTCCTTTCTTCGTTATACGCAGGCGCATTGGCGCAGATATGCAAACTACCTATACCATCAGTCCCACACGTATCTGGCATTCCGTCATGGCAATCAAGCGAATTCATATGTCAGGGCCCTCCGGATGTCTTCCTCGTAAGACCGAGTGAAGGCAAGGGTCTGGGTGTTTATGCCCTTCGCGATCTCGAGATTGGCGACATCGTGATGCGGGAAGCACCAATACTGAAAATTGATCCTCCAGACTACGTGAGAGGCACAGGATATCCGATGGCTCTGGTGACTGAGCTTGTTCGAAGAGAATTCGACAATCTCTCCCAAGCTGCGCAAGAGGAGGTGATGTCTCTGACCTACCACGCGACTGCCGTGGAAGAGGCAACCATGGATAAACTCGGTATAATCTTCAGAACCAACGCGTACAATACAGATGAACAGATTGGTCTGTTCCCCAAGATCGCTAGAATAAACCACTCATGCCGTCCGAACACAAGTTACTACTGGAGCAAGAAGTTGAACAGGAGGGTCGTATACGCAAGTCGAAACATCAAAAAAGGCGAGGAGTTTTTTGTATCCTACATCGGTCTGCTTTCAGGATATGAGGAGCGGCAAAAACGGCTCGATCGCTATGGCTTTAAATGCACTTGTGAAGCATGTGCAGTAGAACAAACCTTGAGACAGATCAGTGACCAGCGAAGGGTGGAAATCAGCAAAGCATTCACGGAATTTGAGCCACAGTTGACGCTTGATGTACCGACATCAAAGTCAGCCAGAAGACAAGCTCGCAAGAATGCTCAAGCGAGCTCACAACTAGCCGAGCTTGTCGAGAAGGAGGGTCTTGCTGACTATTATGCCAAAGCGTATCGAATTGCCGCTATCAGTCATGCGAGGATTGGGGACTGGCAACCAGCCACAATCTTTGCTAATAAAGGATACAAACTCAAACACATGGAGGATCCAGAATCGCCTTACACAGCGGAGATGTATTCGCTTACTAGCAGTTTCATTCAGAGTTGGGAGAGTGAGCTGAAAAACCAATCGAAGGATGCGTCGAAGTAGCTTTGGATAATCAAAAGAAAAAAGTTCATTACGGTATGTAGTAGAGACATTCGGGGTTCTGACGTCCACTACTTATCGAGGTAATCTTTTAAAGGCGCCAAAATGAATTGATCTCTGGCACTTCTCAAATCATCCGCATACGCGAACAGAATGGCCCCACCAACTAGCACAAGGCCCGGCAGCAAGATCATCATGAGCAAGTATCTTACCATGGAGTACCACGTCTGCTCCAACCCAGCCCGCATAGCCGTATCCTCTTTCAAGCGCGGATACTCGCGGCCCTCAGGCTGCTCCCTGCCCAAGAAGCCACACAATTCATTCCACCCACTTTCATCTTCAGCATCGATCTCCAAAAGCCTCTCCCCACTTACAAGATCTCTCACCCTCTCGTTGTGCGCTTCATACGCAATTCTCGTCTCATCCCCGCCATACTGATTCTCATTGTGTACGCCAAACAGCACGTGCAGCAGGCTCATCAGCGGCGCCATCTGACTCACGCCCAGCACCCTGCATAGTTCAAAAAGCCGCCACGTAAATAGCACCCAGATGCTGTTTTGCATGCTGCGCTCCCACGCCTCGTACTTCCGCGTCGTCAGAATGACTTTGGCGGTCGGATACGCTTCGATTAGTTGAGGTGCGAACATGCAGCCCGGCAGATCGGCGAGCGCATCGTAGTCGGAGAGGAGTTCGTTGATGGATAAGGGCAGGCCTGCGGCGTGCTGGGTGCTGTTGGCAGCTTCTTGCCATACAGGAATGTGAGATGGGTTTGTGACGAGGGAGCGCATGGTGTAAGTGTTGTAACCAAGTTGGCGCAGCGCGCTGATCATAGAGGCGGTGTTGGTACGTGGGAGACCAAGAACCAGGACGCGCATGGGCACATTTCGTCCTGCGACCGGCTTGGAAACAGGGTCTTCCTCGGTCATTCTTGGTGTAATCAGATTGTGGTGGACAGAATAGAGGAAGAAAAGGCTCAGTTCTAATGGTTATGGATGTCGTGCATGAAGCTAATGTAACGAGTATTCAGAGTCCATTTAAGGGAGGATGAAGCTCATATTGCCTGCGATTATGCAGTGTTCGAATGTGATTCGTACTTAGTACAATACGATGACGGTATCGGTACGCTGTCTTGGAGAGACTGCATGAACCGTTATATGTTGCGGGTTGCGGTGGAAAGACCACCTAGCCTCGACCGGGTAAATGCATGCGGTCATCCTTAGTCATTGATCCAATCTACCGTCCAAGCCTAATGATGAACAGTGCTTTGAAATACCATTCTTGATCCGATTTGTTGGTTTTCCTATGATTCGCCAAACACAAATGCTTTCCAGTTCTTACCCAACTTCTCAACGCCTTCTTCCAGCCCCCATTTCTTGATCTTACATATCCGCCTGATGATGTCCTCAAGCCTTCGATCCATTTCATCACCTGCAGTATGCAGATCACTCTCAACAAGCAACATCTCGTCCGGGACCGTCTTGATCATTTCCTCGAACTCGGCGGGCGTCTCCTCATCCAATGCATCACTTAGATTGATAGCCGTACTGAAGCTCGCGAAAATTTGGATTGGGATCGCAGGATTCAGGTATTGCTTGAAGTTGCTGGTACTTCCAGAGTATGAGTGCAGACATATCCTCGGCGGATATGGTGTCGGTCCAGTCTTTTCTTCCTTTGCAGTCTTGCTGACCTCGGCTTCAATGCTTGGGTCATCTTTGCCACGCCTCTTCTTCTCCCGCTTACTGAGAACTTCTTTCTCGTGACCCTTCCAGAGCTCGTGCAGGGACTCATACACCAGACCGTGTGCTTGCACACCATGCACACTGACCGCTCGCTCCAGCTCTGCTGCAAGCTGCAATTGTCTCTTTACAATCGCTTTCTGATGAGCTGGTTGGCATCTGAACGGTGTCAAGCGACGACCTTCTCTTCCTCCCGGTGTCAGACTGGGGTTTCGCGTAGCCCAGAGATCAGGTAGCCATGCTTCTGGGATGCGGAAACTGCGATCCAGTCCGATCTCGCCAACAAGGGCGTAGGGATGATCTTGGAGGTATTTTCGTGTCTGGGAGAGGAACACTGAGAACGGTGTGGGATCCGGTAGAGCATGGAAGATGCGAAGGTCCTCCTCGCTAGGTTCTGTCCTCGAAGGCTGAAGGACTTTCTGATAATGTCTCACTTTGGCTTCGCCGGTCAGAACTTGTAGTTCATCCTCCTTAGGCCCTCCATCGTCTGAGATGTACATTTGGTGTGAAAACCAAGGATGCCACCCAAAGCATGGCACTATGCATTCTTCTCTTGACCAGTCTTCCACGGTTGCAGATTTAATGCCGTGTTGGGCTGCTGTTTGAAGCACAAGCACTTGGTCCTCACCTCGAGTTGCCATGACAGTAAGACAACGTGCTTTCATATTCTGGATTTCGGAGACATTGGACATCATGTCCGTAGGGTGGCAGTGGGCGTCGTAGACGCCAAGATGCCAGGGAAAAGACTCCCCGGATTTGGAGGAAGAAGCCATGCCGATGTGAGTGCTATAGAAATCAAGAAATTATCTCTTAAAGAACGAACCCCTTCAAAAAGTCAAGTAAAGTCGAGTAAAGTCGCGATGATGCTCGAAGTATGACGTGGTGTGAATCTTTTGTGTTAGCCTGCCCCACTTTCGGTACAATTACAACCTGCAGGACAAGCCTCTAGCCAGCTAGAGTATGAGCAGCACAACGCTGTCCCAGGTCTAGAGCTTCAGCTTCGTCAATTTGTCACATAAATCAGAGCACCACTTGACCGACAATTGTGGAAAGACACAACTTACCTTGCGCAGCTTCTTCCTCTGAAGAAACAATCAGCATTTCCTGAGCAAGCGCACCTGATCTAGTGGGTATACAAATACAAAGCTTACTATAGCACCACTCGTCTACCACAGACTGTCTTCCGAAACTGCTTAGAATTTCAGGCACAAAAAAATTCACACTTTTAGAGCCTCGCCCTTACATACAGTCAGCATACGCGAGTGATGTGCCGACCTTTAGCGGCGATTTAGGATAAAGAAACAACTCACAACAAGAACTGTTTGTAGGCTAGACCACAAGCCTGCACTGCAGTTGGATATGTGTATCAGTATGAACCGAATTCAGGAGGATCTCGGCTAACGACTGGTTGATGGGTCAAAGAGGTGCTTGACGAGGGCTGACTAAGTGTACACGGAACGGAAACAGGCCTCAACCCGATTTCTCAGGCCTGCTGAGGAACTGGCTGACAACCAGGCATCCAATACATGTTCAACCCCTCTATGCCTCGGTATAATCGAGATCTCCATAAGACCTATCCGCATTCCAGGTCCGACTGATTATACAAATCTGTGGCGGCAAGCCTCGTCGACGAGGAAGAAGTACGTACCCCATTCGGGACTGCTCAGCGAGTCGTCATACCGAGTCTGATTGTCGCATCTACGGAAGCGTTCATTAGTGAGACTGAGAAGTGCTACCCTGCCCTAAATAGGAACGATAGCAATGGCGAACTGCGTCGCTCATCGTTGCCTGCTCCAACATAGTTGCTCCTCCGCTTCTTATGATTAAGCATGGATTTCAAAAGCTGAAAGTGATCACTCTAAAGAGTCTTATTACAGGGTCGCCAAAGGAATCATTGGCTGAATCGTCTTCATTAGCTGAGTGCTTTTGCGCGTTGGTACGGGACCTCACTGTGACTGACTGTTTCCATTTTCACCTGAGGTATACTCGAGCATAGAGCCGCTGTACACCACATCTCAGTGCTAGCTGGGCTTCTATTCATTTGCATCGCACGTTTGTATCGAACGCTGTACATTTTTGCCATATCGCACACATGTATCTGGAGGAAACTCACACCTGCTTCCGCGGAGAAAGATTACTGAGTCAGCAGCGGTTGGTAATCAAAATATCTTACCGGGTAAGTTCCCCTGAAGCATCTTCCCAAAGCAAGCGCACACAATATCTTGAACATTACCTGGAACGCATTTCCATTTCGCTTTCTATCGATGGAAGGGGTATCGTGGAACATGCGCAAAATCTCAGCGGTCAGGCTGTGTATTACTGCCAGGCTCTGGATTCACGAAGCGGTCAGCCTGCAGGGGCAGGTCGCTTGAGATGCTACACAGCCACATCGACCAACAACTACTGAAGCTCAGCCTTGCCCTCTTCTAATGACGCAAGGGCGCTTACGGATAAGCTCAGCCTTGCTCAGGCAGTCGTATATTTGTGGGCGCTGCCGAACAGTCGCAACAGTCGTCACCTTCACCATGTGGGAGCCATTTGGAACAGCCCCAAGCAACGGCACGGCTTATTGGAAAAGCAGTTCGCAGGAAAGAGGAACTCTTAGCATCTTGTTGACATGCATTATTACTCTGTCTCTTTGCGTCTATACGTGTCTCCATCTACCACTTCCTGAACCTGGCAAAACCGGACTACGCTACAAATTTCTGAAAAAAGGACTTTGGGTTCTTATCGGTATTGCTGCTCCGGAAATTGTAGGTATTGGCTGGATTTTTTTGTAGTGTATGCTAATTATTGTCAAGATCGCCTTTCAAGCAGCAAGAGACTGGATCTTCGCTAGAGTCTTCCTGAAGGATATGAACAAATTTTTACAAGACTTGCCGACCGATATTGAGCCAACCAAGCCCCCATTCAATAGACAAGGGAAGAGTACTTCGGGTGAACTTTCTGACACTAACCTTCGAAAGAACGGCGACAATCCTGCTCCAGTAGTGGTTGGCAAGGGACCCAGTGACGACCTCGAACCCCCCGTACTCCCACTTGACCAAATTGAGTCCAACCAAAATGAAGAACCTCACCCTCGGAGATCTCGCCGTCAACCATGGACTTTGGTGCACAGCCACTTCGCCATGATGGGAGGCTTTACGCTGGACACAGACGCTTTCTGGCCCGAAGTTACGGAGGTCAGGCGACCACTGTTCACAATGTCTGCCTTATTGAAGCTTGCCGAGAACGAGCCCGATCTGCTTCCGAATGTTTCAACAGAAGACATCATGGACAAGAGTAAAGCCAATGGATTGACGAAGCTTCTTGTCTGTCTGCAAGCTTGTTGGTTTGCTGCTCAGGTCATTGGACGCATCATCACAGGTAATCCAATAAGTCTCCTGGAGTTCAACACATTTGTGCATGCACTCTGCTGTCTCGCAGTATATGCAGCGTGGTGGGACAAGCCTCTTGATGTTGATGAGTCCATACCTTTGAAAGTGACAGAGCGCGGAAGGGCTGTCTTTGCATGGATGCTTGCGAACCAGGAAACCTTATGGACACCAGGAGAGATGAAGGGCTTGAGGCTAAAGTATGACCCAGTCGCTCGTTGGTCAGAAAATCTGGCCGATCTCGAACATCATCAACAGGCTGATACCACACCTGGCACTTCAGAAAAACTCCAATATCGATACACCACAGAAGATGTCGGCCCACAATTTCTACGTACACAGTACCGAATTGGCAGCAACGTTACACTCAGGCTTCATCATTGGCAGCAATGCTTTGGATTCCGTTTATTGGAAGGCACTGAGTCAATTGCGGATCTGGAGCAGATCGACAAAGTGGAATTACGCCACTCAGCACTACAAGAGATGCGTATGCACTATATGACCTGTGTTGAGCTGACGGCATACCATGTAGAATGCCTGAAAGCCGCGCGAGAGATGGCGTTGGAGAGCACAACAAATGCTGCGTGGCAGTGTAAAGAGAACCCTGAATGGCTACAGCAGCGCGTCATGCTTCGTTATGGCTACGAGCGTGCCTACGAGGACCGCAAGATCTTATTGGGAACCAACTCAGTCGGACTTCTTGGCCCAGTCCTGATGTGGGCTGGAGCATTGTACGGTGGCATTCATCTTCTCGCCTGGAACGGTCCTTTCGAATCAGAAACACGACGATGGATGTGGCGAATCTCTTGCTTCATCATCATGTTGCCAGCACCATACTTGCACTGGCTTCCTGTGCGGGAAGCTTTGTACCAACGGGGCCGAACTATTGCCTTTGCCCTTCTGGACAAACATGGTAAATTCGTTGAGTGGACGATACTTGTTCTGGCAATGCTTTCTAAAGCAGATCTAGTCCTTATTGGTCTCCTCTACACTGCAGCGAGGATCTACCTTATAGTTGAGTGTTTCATCAGTCTGGCGCATCTCCCTCCTGCTGTTTACAACGAGCCTTCATGGAGTCGGTATATCCCACATTTCGGTGCTGGGTGAGCTGAGCGACTAGATTTGTGTAGGTCTTCTTAGAACTGATGCACTATACCCTTGTTGCCTCCGAAGGAAGTATCTAAGACTCATTGAGTATCGCGTGATTTCGTTTGTCTATATTGCCTCCAGAATGCGGACTCATTGCTTCAACCGCAACTTCTCACCCGCTGCTTACACTCCTCTCCAGCAATGCCTCCTGTGAATCGTACTCTCCAGCCTCCTTATCTCGCAATCAGTCGTCGCTTTCGCTCAACCATATATCAGGAGAGAAATGATGTCGCCTACCGGTGAACCTTACAGGAATAAGTATGCTAGATAACTGTCGAGATGGTACCTGGGGATCTTGCATTGCTGACAGAGCACGTTGAGCTTCCACTGTGGTTGATTGAATATCATCGTGCAATAGATATAGAATAGGAGCATGACGGATACCATTATACCAAAGCTGACGAAATTTATCGAATCATACTTCCTATGAGATTTACGCGCTGAGGCTTCGTTTGCGTGGAGGTGGCGAGTTTCGTTTGGCACGGTTGGGCTAGACTATTATTGAGTAGATCTGGAGCCGGGGCTGCTGAGACGTTCGAAAGCACTGTAACGGACTAGGTTGCAATGGGCTGATGAATGAAACTAGTCGTGGGTTGGTTTGTAAAGCAGTCGTGCCTTAGGCCGGATGACGGTGCCGTGGACTAGATCAAGAATCAGTCGTATTGGCCATGCGTGCATCATGGCTGGGGTCGGAAAGGGACGTTGTCGGTGAAACTCGAAATATATTGATCGCTATAATGAGGCTAGGTGGAAACCTCATAATACCTTGCGTTGTGCAGAGACCAATATTGTTTACTCAAGGCTCGGCACTGTTTGGTCTTATCAAAAGTCCAGTGTGAAAAGTGCTTCCACAACGTACAAAAAATCCAAAGTTGAGGTCAAAGAATCATTCTACCAATATATCCTCTTCATTCCTAGTAAACTCACCGTAGTATCTGGATAGCTCAAGTTCTTGTGGCAAATTAGCCATGCTTTCCGGTGCTGAGTCCAGCTTGCCAGAGCCAACTGTCGTAAAGGTTCACTTACTTCGTACTAAGAAATACTCCATCTCCCGCGTTGCTACGACTTTCAAGTCAGTGACAAGTACAGCCACAGACTCGGCAATGGTAACAATGCGAACGGACCCCCCGGCTTCCGTCCCAACAATGACCGGTATCCCAACCTTGCCAGCCGAATTTGATGCACCAGTAGCAACTGAATCGATACCTGCCATCGCTGCACTAGCGCTGGTGGCCATCGTGCTTTGCGCTCTGATCTTACTCTTTGCGTTACTGTACTTCATCATCCTCCGCTTCCGAGGCAAATGCCCGAATTGTCCTCGATACGAAGACGAAATCAAAAAGTGGAAGCACGGCGAATTGCAGGCAATTAAAACAGACATGGTTCAGGAGCGCATGCGTTCTTGGGATCTTGAGAAAGGTGCTATGGACCTGCAGGCACATATGTATGTGGATCGAATGCGCATGCAGTCTCTTGCACACCTGGAAGGTCGGCCGTTTGACGCGCAATCTTCAGTAGATAGCCTGTATTCTCGGGACACTCTCGATGACTGCAAAAAGGAGCAAGAAGTGGTGGGGACTTCCCGGTTGAAACTGCACCACGAGAAATGATTCCTACACATGTTGTTACGACAGTCACTCGACTCGGTGAGCCTGCTGAAGCGACTCTGGTAGAGCCTGAACTTCCAAAGACGCACAGTGTGTACTTGAAAGAAGTTGTCGGGCCGCGCCAGGCAGCAGCCGGGCGATTGTTGGAGGAGGCGCAAGCACAGGCACTCAATCGCCACCTTGAGGTTGTTTGTGATCCAGTAAATCGGGAGTCTGTTCAGCAGCGGGCTGTGAATAGGGCAAACGAATTGATTGCGGAGCGAGCAGCGAAGAACGACGTGCCTGCTCCCCCAAAAGGCGGAGAGTCGTGCTTCAAGTAGCACCGTAGCTGGACTACGAATCGTCTGCTATGACCATACAAGATCCAATTTCAAACCGATTCTTTGCGAGTATGCTTATTTGCATTGTGTAATGTGTTTCAGTTGTGTCTTTCACGCTGTTGTAATGTCAGCACCAATAATGCCCTCACGCGTAACCAAGCAACATCACGTACCTTCATCAATACATACCGCCTTCGTAAGGCTTCTCTGCACGGGCCTTACCTTTGCGTTCCCTACAATCCACATACCCGATCCATCCCTTCTCGTGCCACATCCTCAGATCAATCTCCTGGCTGGGCTCAAGCGTGACCGCATTAATACTGACGTAATGGTATGGCTCTGTCACCTCTTCACCATCCACTTGTCTTGTTCTAGTTGTAGGCTTGGACCTCATAACCAGCTGCGACTTCTTGCCTCCTTCACTCTCCCTGCTCGCCCACTGTCTGACATCAACGTGCATTGGCTCCCATATCCCCGCGATACCGAAGACGCGGACGCCGCACTTCATGCAAAAGTACCAGCCATTTGTTTTCGAGAATACACGGTAGTCTCCGAGCTCCTCGATGTTGGTCGGCGAAGTGAGAATGAAATCGTCTTCAGGAGATGCTGGTCTACAGTGAAAGAATCCCATCTTTTGGCAGGTCGTGCAATTACACTATACAGGCGGACTGATTTCGCTGGCTGATCGTAGTTGGTCGGAAATTTGAGGCGCACCTGATACTGCACAAAACCGCAGTGACAGGAGCCTGGATAAGCCTGCGAATCAGACATGTTGTAGGTTAGACTTTTGCCGTGAATTTCGCTGCTCTGACTTGAGCACTTTGAGAGAGGCGTGATTGATAACAGGTATCAAGACGAAGTTTCGAGTGTTTGATGGGAGTGAGAACAGGCAGCGGGCTCGCTTACTCTATGGTGGTCATGGGCGTCCAATTATCTCCGAATTCTCGCCAAAGTCTCCGCGTTGTGCTACACCGTACACGGCAGGCCATAGCGTTCATGGCAGTGACGATCAACAGGCCTGAGATCCTTGAAGATAAATACTTCGGGGTGCATAAACATCTTCATGGATCATGTCACAGTGTGCCTCTAGCAGAGGACCCGGCTGACATTGTAGTCGTACCTGACAAACTCGCGAATCACGATAGCGCTGCTATCAGTGTGGGAGTGAGAGGGGCTATATTGAAAGATGTGCTTTTCCAGCACAAAAATCCGGGCATTGAGTACAGCGGCAAGAGGATATCCGGGGTTCGGAGGAGCCAAGCGCGCCGCCAGCCTCGCCCAAAGGAGACATCGCGGCTCAGAACCTTGTCGATATCGTAGCCCTTTCGCTGCGACAACACAATCATCGACATGGGTATCGGCGGCGGCATTGCCGTTGCATTGTCATTCATCAGCTGCATATGGCTTCCTGCTACTTTATTGTGTTGCCTACCATGGGTACAGAAGCGTGAGTGAGCGTTGCAGCTGCACACGTATTTATGTGATCTGTCACGTGCGATTGCTGAACGACCTAGAAATGTTGTACCTGCATT
Organism: Stagonosporopsis vannaccii; assembly: GCA_028584115.1. Lineage (NCBI taxonomy): Eukaryota > Fungi > Ascomycota > Dothideomycetes > Pleosporales > Didymellaceae > Stagonosporopsis > Stagonosporopsis vannaccii. Next base: position 87,793 of record VWXS01000104.1, on the reverse strand, counting down.
GGGTAACAATGTTCCCCGGCAGATGGCTTGAAGAGCCCGAAAGAGCTGGGTATCTAAGTGCGTATAAGGGCTCTTTGAAGTGGTTGTTAGAACTCACGCGCCGCAGAGAACCAGGTCACGCCGTTCTATATTGCAACCAAAGATGGCCACAGATTGTTCACGTGGCTCGTCGCACCGCTGGGTGTGTACGCCAGGAAGTTGAATGACTTTGTACACGAGCAACCGGGTGTCAAAGACGTCACAGAGAGGCTTGCATTCCGCTTATTACAAGACGATCCAGAGGCACGGCTACTGATCTACTTTCATGGCAATGCGGCAACACTTGGGCAACAGCGGCGAACGGAAGAATACAGGTCGTACGCCTCCGGGGCATGTGAGAAGGTGTTCGTCTTGGCTTTCGACTATCGTGGCTTTGGGATGTCAAGTGGCGAGCCTTCAGAAGTTGGTCTCAGAAACGATGCCGAAGCTGTTGTTGACTGGGCCTTAAATGTCGCGAAAATTGCGCCAGAGCGCATATTGCTGCTCGGTCATTCCCTAGGCACAGCGGTCTCGGCAGCTGTGGCATTGCAGTATGCTGAGATGGGTGTCGAATTCGCAGGCATTATCCTTTGCGCCGCATTCACGAATGCAGGCAATGCGTTCGCTTCCTACTCCATTGGTGGCGTCATACCCGTGCTCGCTCCGGTCAAGATGATCCCAGCAATCCAGAACTGGTTCAGCCGCAAAATTCGGGAGCCGTGGAGAACAGACGTCCGTCTAGCTGCGCTAACTCGTAAGTTGGTGGAGAGCCGTTGGCGATGCCAGTACGGTACATGATGTTGTTGCGTGTCAGATCGCTGTCGAATGTCGAACTGCAACTAACGCCATAAATGACAGGCACATGCTCAAAACTAAGACTTGTCTTCATACACGCTGAGGATGACGGCACGATGCCTTGGGATCAGACCGAGGAGCTCGTTGCGTCAACACTCAAGGCTGCGACGGAGCCAAATGCGGATGACGATGCCTCGACTGCGCCAACGCCGAAGTACGAGGTGGTCGATCTGGGCGAGGCTGGCATGCAGGAAATCTGGGAAACTAGGACTGCGCGCATCGAGAAAATTATAGCCAAGCATGGAGGTGAGTTGACCCCGCCCTTCACAAAGAAGCCCAAGGAAGCGGCGTGCTCGTGGCGCGCTTCGGCTCTTCGAAATCGCGTTTGACCATCGTCGAGAACATCGCCGATGTCCCTGGCGATCATTTCTGGGACTGCAAGCCAAGTTGCAGGAAATCCCAGCTTTGTCGGTCGCAGCTTCGCGATGCTCCAGACTGTACTGAGCCCACTTTTGTAGCGGAAGTAGGCAAAGGATGCTGGTGTTCATCACAACATTGACACCGCCTCAGGATGGGTTCAAAGCGCACGAGCATCATGACTTCACTTTGCGGCACGCCCGGCACGGCTTCTAACCGCTCTCGGCTAACTGCATTCTTCTAGACCACAACCAGATGATGACATGGAGTCCAATCGCCCTTGCCATTCTCCAGACTTTCGGATTGACGGCTGCGACCACGCGATTATAGGGTCTTGGGTCTCGGGCTCTTTGCGTAATTTCATGCTCACCAGACCGACTGTTCCGCGCTCATGAGAGTCAGATAGGTCTGTGTAACGCGGCCGAGTGGCTTCAGCTCATTGCATCTGTGCAGCGAGGCTGTGCCGGAACGCAGGCTGTAACAGCCTCAGGTTCACCATGTGCAGCACAGCGGCAACGACGCAATGCCCACAAAAGCAACGCATGATTGATGCTGAGTGTGGGTCCAAGGGTTCGCAAATCCGCTGCTTCCAAGCGCTGGCGGCTTCCAAGACATCTGGGTGGCCTTGTGCGTCACCTACTTTGACCCTCTCATGACGTCCCAAAGCGGACGCACCGGATACAAAGCCCACCTGAGCGCTTCACTGTGAGTCCGCATCCATGCTCTCGTAAAAACCACAGACCGCCTTTGTTCTCGGATTTGCTGTACCAAGACCCGCTTTCAACGAATCCTCCGGTCGCTTGTGTTTCACCTGTCATTGTTATATCCACTTCAAGACCGTTGCAGCCGCCGAACTTTTTTATAACATATCGCCGCCGCTGCTCTCACTGCCCAACACCCATAAAGTAATATCTATCACATCATGCCTGCCATCGTCCATCTTACACCTCGCCTCGAAATTGGTGGCTCCTCTGGAGGCATCTCGGGAACTGCCATTGCTGTCCTTGTCATCGTGGGTATTATCCCAGTCGTTGCACTCATCTGGGTCTGCATCTGGCTCCTGTTTGGCTACAGCCGCGATCGCAACTGCTGCTGCGTGCGACGCAAGAGATCTGGCCCAGCACCCGAGCCACTTGAGAGCAACATGTCCAGCGAAGCCACCTTGAATGAAAAGCATGACTACACTCTCCCCCAGAGACCAATTTCTGCCTGGAGAACTGACAGCGGATCTTCCACCGAGCAACCAAGGGACAGCAGAGGAACCTTGAAGAAGCATCAGCCCAGGGAGAGCATCCAGAGTCAGTGGAGCAGCAACAGCACTATCCCCGTCGTGCAGGAACCGAAACAAATGGTGTGATCGCAGCCATCAATAAATTGCGGAAACGAAGCGCTCGCAACGCCTCGTATTCGTTTGACAACTACAACAACTTGGGCGACCGTGCACCTCCTGGACATGGAAGGGTTGATGGCAACAATACCGAGCGTGCCGACTCCCGTACATAGGTTGCCATGAGCGGAGCAAACAATTTTGGCCTTTAGCGATGTTGGCCTTCACCATATTGCGTACGCAGCAAGGAGGCCCGAAACAAAGCCAATTGGAGATCTGCACGTCCATCAACTAGAGCAAGATTGCCTGCTCCCTCGGCGCTCAATAAAACTGCAAGACCACACCCTACTCTGGCAAGAAGCTGCTTCCAGCATATCCGTCCCATTTCGCCGACTCCGGCGGATTTGCCAAGGGTCAAGTCCTTGGTATACGAGAACAGCTTTGGTGTTGAAGTAGGCCAACATGGATGCACCACCCCGCATGGCGCAGGAATGCGTCCCTGGAGATCTCGCCTCCGCTGCTTTGGGCTGCCGAGGCCAACTACCATGTCTCGCTTCGCACGCTTCGAGCTACCAGGACCCAAATAGAAACATGCTGTTTGCGGCTAAGCAGAGAATGCAATTGTCGCCACGCTTTGCGCTTTTACGATGTCAAGCTGGGACGAGACGAAAGGGAGGAAATAGCACATGAACGATGGAGATGTGACGCCACAGGTGCGACTTGTGCGCGGGCGTGAAGCGTCTGGGGTTTCAAGTGGCGCAGATCAGTACTCTCAGGGTGTGAGGCTCAATTTGTCAATCGGCGCATAGCAGCCATTCCATTTCTCAATGAACAGGTCACGTCTGACACTAAACATTGCGTTCTACATCTACTTACCAATGATGCATTTACTGTGTGAAAGTTGCGTCGTCCATGCTCACTGTGCCAGCCTCTCCGTCCCTCCCGGCTGGCACGTCAGCGCCCAATCAGCGGGGCTGAACGCACCACACCAACAACGCGGCGATGTGAGGCGCTACCGCACCTTCACCGCATCTGCGCGTTTACAAACTGGTGGGGCACGGAGATGGCAGTGAATGAATCGAGGGGCCACACCCACGGCCAATTGCTGGCCACATGGGCTGTGTTGAGGAAAGTAACGCGCCGATGCGATCTAGCAGGACATGTGCCCGCCCTCAACGCCGTCTCAGGTACGGTGAACTTCCATCCTTGACGAGCGTGCCATTGTTACGGCTCCTGCACGCTTCTCGACCTTCTTGAAATCCTCAGCGCTGTCCGCGGACGCCCGCAGCTGCAGGCAACAGCACGGCGGACGAGAAAGAAACGCCGCCGCGCCGCCGCGCCGTTAAAGCCTAAGGCCGACTGCAGCGCGCAGGCGCAATACAGCGATTCGCCGCTCGCTCGTCCGCAACGCTACGTCAGCACCTACAAAAGTGTCGCCGCAGCGCCTCAGGGACCGTCCTGGGGTGTTTGCTGTATCTGTCAGCCACCATTTCACGCACACGTCCGCTCTTCGCCCGGCTTCGCATGCTGCGGCTCTATTTTAGATCACGACCCGCCGCTCGAGGCGCTCTACAGACGACAGTTGGCTTTGGCGGCGCGACATACATTAGCCTGAGCCTCTCGACGCCGATCAGGATTGGAGAAAAGAGCAGCAGTACCATGGCTGCGCAGGACGATAGTGCGAGTGGCGACTTCAGGACGAAGACGCAGCAGAGCCCGCTCGCGAGCCAGCGACCAGATGGCCAGGCTCCGGGGCGAGTCGCGAAGTGGTTTCCACTGAGCGCGAGTGAGGGTTTCTCGCAATGGGTGAGTCGCAAAGCTTGCATCTCTGGGCTTTTCAACGTGCTGACGTTCGACAGTGGGCTGGCCTCTCTCCTATGGCGACCGAACACCGCGTCATGTCCTTCATCCCATACCTGCAGAGCCCGCCCACACATACACAGACCGGCTCAGCGCCGGCCTCCACGTTTCCTTCGTCGGCAGACCTCACAGCAATGCCGCCACAGAACCCCCAAGACCACACCACCACCAACTCGATTACAGACCCCTACGGCCCACGAAGATGGAACTCACAGATGGTCGAGCTCAGCGGCAAGGGGCGCGCCCTCAACGAGTTCAGCGTCGAGCGACTGGGCGAGGACGTTGAAGAGAATCTAGTCATGCTGCACGGCTACGGCGCAGGCCTGGGCTTCTTCTACCGCAACTTCGAGGGCCTGTCGCGCGCCGAGGGCTGGAAGGTGTACGCACTGGATTTGCTCGGCATGGGTCGCAGTAGCCGGTCAGCCTTCAAGATACATGCCAAAGATAAAGACGGCAAGATTGCAGAGGCAGAGTCCTTCTTCGTCGACGCCCTCGAGGAGTGGCGCATCAAGCGCGGCCTCGAGCGCTTCACCCTGCTTGGCCACAGTCTGGGTGGCTACCTCGCCGTTGCGTACGCTCTCAAGTACCCAGGACACCTGAACAAGCTCATTCTCGCGAGTCCTGTCGGCATCCCTGAAGACCCGTATGCAGTAAACGAGGAGATGCCGGATCCGAACGACTCCACCATGGTCAACGAATTCACCCAAGACGCCTCGACGACACGCGACGGCGTCCAGCCCTCGACAGCGGACAACAACAACTTCCTCAACCAAGCGAACAAGAACGCCGAGAAGCCCAACCAGCCACCACGCCGCCGCATGCCCGGCTGGCTCACATACCTCTGGGAAGCCAACGTTCTATCGCCCTTCAGCTTCGTCCGCTGGAGTGGTCCGCTTGGCCCCCGTCTGGTCTCGGGCTGGACGAGCCGCCGCTTCTCACACCTGCCCGAGGAGGAAGCCCAGGCGCTGCACGACTACAGCTACGCGCTTTTCCGGCAGCGGGGAAGCAGCGAGTACGCCCTGGGCTATCTGCTCGCCCCCGGTGCCTTCGCAAGGTCTCCACTCATCCGCCGCATCCATGGCGTGGGGAGACAGTGGATTGGGCCGCACGCTCAGCCTACAGTGGACGGCGACACACCACCGCAGTCATCGGAGCAGCCAAGGAGAGAAAACGGATTCCCCGTCATCTTCATGTACGGCGAAAACGACTGGATGGATGTCGCAGGCGGATATGCCGCGGAGCAGAAGATCAAGCAGGAGCGCGAGCGCGTGCTGGCTGGCAAGAGCAGGGAGGAGCGGGAGAAGGACTACGCCGCGGCGAAAGTTGTTATCATCAAGAAGGCGGGGCACCATGTGTACCTTGATGGGTGGGAGCAATTCAATAATGTCATGTTGGAGGAGATGATGGAGACAAGGGCACATGACAAGTCGCTTCAGGGGCGGTGACGAGCGCAGAGCCGGATAGAGACATTAGACCTTGAGCGTTGATTATTCTGTATATTATAGCGAATACATTCTGACCATAGATGTGGTCGACATACACTCCACGGCTGTGTGCAGTTGGTGCAGCGCTGCAGTACAGCTACAGGTGCAAGCTATGGGTGAAGTCTCAAAGTGGAAGAACGCGTCCTGATTAGGTAGTGCGCGACGAACTGGGAAGCTTCCTTAAAGTCGCTTCGCTCGCCACACCATGAAGGCAAGCACCCGCCTTACTCAATTGTGCAGTTTCATTCACTAATTCAAAAAGCCAGGCGCTTGGCCACTTCTTCACAAAGTCCTTGCGTTGCAGGAGAAGCAGTGTGGTGCGGTGACGCGCAGGGCGTGCACTGCAGTGTGCCTGCGCCAGCTGTGCAGCAATGTATGCATGGACTGAGGTGCATGGTACAGTTGAATCGTCAGTCTTGAGAGGGTTGCCAGCTTGTGCGTGATTGACCACGCACATACGAACGCCCGTCACAAGCAGGGTGCGAAATGTACTTTCTGACTTGATGTCGTGCACCTCGTACCTCTGTGTTTCCGGTTCCTGGTCATGGATATCCGTCCCTGTTTATGTAGGCACGCGGACCCTTGAAGCGTGCCAACAGCTCTGCACCGACAGCATTGCGCTTATACGACTGCATATAGAAAAGATCATGTATTTGTTTGCATGACCCAGAATTGTGGGTGTGGTATCATTATCATCAACATAACGTCTTCAATCCTTGCTCCGCTCGTGCATCTGCTACGCAGTCACAGCCTCCTTCCCACTCCCACTCCCACTCTCCCGACTCCCCTTCCTCCTGACCTGCGGCCGCGGCTTACTCTCGTTCTGCGCCTCATACCCACCATCCTCCATCTCACTCAGACTCGACGCATTGCTGAGCATACTCGTCCGTGTGCCCGGGCGATTCCCACTGCCGCTGCTCCCGGGCAGATGAGGCCGAACAGGCTGCCGCGCAGACGCGGCATTGCCTTGTGTGATGGTCTTACCGCGCGGTGCAGACGTCGACCGCGTGCTGCCGGCTGTGCTGGTGCTCCAGCGGCGTTCGCGGCTCTCGAGCGGGCGGAGGCGCTCATCATCAGGTCCGGGTGTGGAGCTGCGCGACGAGGTGCGCGAGTGGCTGCCGTCGCGGCCCGTGAGGGTGCTGGGCCGCCGGCGGCGATGGGAGTTGCTTGCGCTGAGGCTGTGGGTGTGGGTGTGCGAGTGAGAATGTGAATGTGTGTGTCCGCTCTTCTCGACATCGCTGCTTCGCCCTGAGAAGCCCCGCGCGCGCTTCCACCCCCGCCAGCCTGTCCACCACAAGATGCCGCCTTCTTCGCGGGCGATCTCGCGCTGACGGGCGCGCACGCGCTTCCTGAGTTCCTGCCGCCGCTCGTTCTCGCGCTCCCAGTACTCGGTGCGGTACATTTCCCAGTTCTGACGGAAGTCGGGGGTGAAGGGCTTGGGGAGGAGGAGCAGCTTGATGTAGTCACCCCCGGGTGCGATGTCCTCCTCTGCGTACTCTTTGCCATCTTCAATGATTCTGTGTCTGGGCCTGCCACCGTCGAGCGCGTGGTTTTTCTCCTGCACCACGTTGATGAAGTGGTATGAACTGCCGCCCTGCTCGCCGCCCCAGAGACCGCCAGAGAAGGGCACAACGAAGCGCCCCCACTCGACCAGCTCATGCCACCACGGGCCGCGAATGACGACAATCTTCGCGTTCATGCCGCGCAGCCCGCGGTTCGCAACGCCGATCCACCGCCGCGGCCAGCGCACGCCACGCTCCCATTGCCCCGTGGCCCAGAACAGCAGCGCAGTGACGACACCCGTGATGAAGCCAACCTTCTGCAGCATGTCGAGCAGCCAGTACTGCGAGCCGCCAATTCCCTTGCCGTCCTCGCGCGGCCGCAGCCACAGCAGGTAGAAGAAGAAGGCAATCCACACCGCAAGCAGCGTCAGCACGAATGTGTTCTGCCGCCGCCGCGCGCGGAGCGTGAGGTACTGGCTGCGCAGGCTGGCTTCGAGGATGAGCAGGTTAAGGTAGATTTGCGGCGCCGAGCTGGGGAGGAGGGACGTGGGGTCGCTGAGGGTGGGCGGGCGTGGAGTCTTGACGTCGACGACATGGTGAGGGAGGGGGTGTTGGACGGCCGCCGTGTGCGGTGGGGGGTTTGCGTATGCGGAGGCTGCAACCTCGTCCACAGAGGTGTTCGGCGCCGGCGCGCCCTTGACAATCTGGTCGAGAGTCGGCATGGTAGCACGCTGCGCAGGGCGTCCAGGCGGAAGAGTCGTGGTGTTCAATTATCCCCCAGCCTTTTACATGTGACAGTCGCTGCAGGTCGCACAGCAGCAGCGCGTGCCAGGGCTCCCGTTGCGCAGCGGTGCGATTATCGGCGTGCGTCTCCTTCTGCTGCGCCCGCCAATGCACAACGAGTCGCGTGAGGGGCAGAGGGCGATGTGTGTGGCCGCGCGGACAGCCGTCCGGGGAGACGTGAGATGATGCGCGGTTCGGCACGCTCGCTTAGCGAGGCGGTGAAGGCTGGGGTCTGCTGGCACGTCAAGTCACCCCACAAAGTCTACTCGTCGTGCATGCACTAAGGGCGAAGAGGCAGCTGTCGGGCTCACCGTCTGCCGTGTGTTGGAGAGGCTTGCAGTGGCTCGAAGGCGCTGATGAGGGGAGGTATCATCCAGTGCGATGTGTTCTACACCAAATCAAGCAACCCCTTGGACAACCTGACTGGCGAGGTGAAGAGGTATCATCGATGCAACCCTAAACCTCAGCATCACATGCAGGTGTGCGAAGTCGAAGGTCCCTTGCAGTTGCTTGATCGTATGAGTCAAAAGAGCAGGGCAAACACTCAAGACGAACACCATGCGTAAAGAATCAACGAGGCATAGTCAAAGTAAGTGTCTCAATCTTGATGGCTTCTACCGAGTCGTGCATCGATATTCATTCATTGTCATTGTCATCTCCCTTGCTGCATCTACGCCTGCACCTTGCAGCTCTTCTGCGCCTTGACATTCGGGTTGCTCTCACTTGTGACAGTCAACTTGACAGTCGCCTTATCAACAGCACCGTACCCGCTCCTTACAGCGACCTTGACCTCCGTGCTCTCGCCAAACTTTGCATACGCCAACGCGTTCGGGACGCCAACCTCCCAACCCTTGCCCTCGACCTTTGCATCCAGCCTGAAGATATCGGATCCGAGGTATGCAGACAGATCCTGCGGATGAGCAGAGGTCGTGTTGGTCCCCGCCTTACCCGTGTTGTCGAGTTGGAACGTGCAGTACAGGCCCTCAGACGACGACGTGCCAGATACAGTGCCCTGACGAAGCTTGACGTCGTGTTTGGCGGTGGAGGTCTCACTAGTGGACCGCACACCGACGGTGTAGTGCAGGACACCAGATGAGTCGCGGTTGATGTCGAGGACGTAAAAGTGCAAATCGTTGGCCTCGTCGACGTGCTCGAACTCGCTACCTGAGTTGGTGCCGGCGTGGAAGAGTGCATCAACAAGCTGACGGTAGTCGCCGATGCTCCAGTACCTCGCCGTACCGTTGGGGAGGTAGAAGTCAACGACGTGGGCGTCCTGTGGGTTTGCGTCGATCACCCACTGGAACGGCTGCGAGCGGTCGCTGTTCTTGGTTTTGCTGATCATGACACCTGAGTCTGGGCAGAACGAGTCTGCACCCATACGGTCAACGACTTCGACATTGTAGTTATTGTACCGTCCGCCATCACAGAGTGCGTCGAGCGAAATGTTGCACGATGGTGCGAGATCGCCCTGCGAGCCAAAGGTGATGTTGAAACCCATGAGGCCATTGCCCGGGTCGACAGAGCGAGCGGTAAGCTCAGCAATTACAGGACCAGAAGTGGCAAGTCCGGAACGGGAGATCTGGAGCACGGGAGTGTTGTCAATCAGGCCAATCTGGTGCTTGTCACGCATGGTGTGGAGAGAGCCCATTGATGCACCCTGGACAGGAGGGATCTGCCAGCGGGTATGAGGACCTCCAGGGCCGTTGAAAGAGCCACGGTCAAGCATGCTGAATGGTCCCGTGTATGCGCGGCGTGGAGGCACGCTGTACGGGTTGTTGTAATTATCGCCAATGCCGAGAAGATGAGACAGTTCGTGAGCAAAGGTGGCCATACCACTCGACTCACCCTGAGTGGACGATCCCCCACCAGCGTTGGGCCAAATGGTTGAGGCTGCAGCCCAAGAAGTCCATTCAACGTAGCGAGTATTGGCATAGTTAGGAAGCGAGCTGTTCGCTGGAGGTCCAAACTCTTCCGGAACGTCTTCCTTGGTCAGGAACTTCATCTCTCCAAATTCCTGCCATGTTGAAGACTCGTCCTGTCCGGCAGACAAGATAAATGCCAGCTCATATGCATCGGCTGTCTCATTACCAACATCCCTGCGCCATGCGCCGAGGGCATCGGTGCGAAGGTCGACCGAGCATGGCGGGCCTTCAGGGCAGGCGTCTTCATTGAAACCGCCATCTTCATCGTCCACTCCATATTGGTAGCTCTTTGCAGGCATACGGTAAGGACCAAAGACAGTCAAGTCGACCCCGTACTTACCGAACGAGTCACCCATCCAGTACTCGTGGAGAGTGTGGCCCTCGTTGAGATCGTTTGGTACGTTCAGCAGGTCATGGTAGAACTTGGGGACATCTTCACGCTTCAGGCCAGCAGCCAGCGGTTGGGGATTGCCAAAAATATCAGAGTTGGGTGCCAAAGTAACGACAAATGGAGAATCTGGTAAGACGCGTTAGTAGAAGGAGAGTCCAGCTCGATGGCACATACCGGGATAGTCGACAGTGACCATAGCGATGTTAAAGTTGCGGTCTCTTCCCTTGCGGGCAGGGTCGCTCCAGGATGTGCTTGGAGGTGCGACAAAGTCGTCCCATGTCATGTTGTCTGGATTAACCCAATTCTGAGGGTCAATTGGTGAAAAGGGAGTCGACGGTGCCCGTGACTTCAGCATGTGCGCAGGAAATGCTGATGCTGTGTCGAGCATTGCCGCTGCTAGAACGACCATAGAGGCCGTTGAACGGCTTTGAGGCACCATTTCTGCGAGGCTTGCGACAAAGGCTGGACTTGATCTTCGACGAAGTTCAAGTTGAGCGAAAAGATAACGGCATGAGGCGGGGAGGATATTAAGAGGAGAAATTCTGGATCGTACCTGCATACCCTGTCCCGCACTGCGAGCTCCTCACTGAGCCATGCTACGTAACGATGGCAAAGGTCTTGCCCAAGAGATGCGGAAACGCTTATACAGATGCCTGTTGTGGTATAGCGCGATGCTTGAATGGCGGCCGCATTGCTTGGCTTATCGTGCCACCTGCTTGTTCCAGCAAGATATTCGGGTCAATGCCGACAACGGTCAGCTTGGCATCTCGGATATGATGAGGGCGATGATAGAGTGTTCTCGCTGATAGAGCCGAAGGTGGCTGGGTGGAGCAGCATTACCAAAGCTGTGCCGCGGGGAGAGGCTTTTAGCATTTTGAGGTAGAATCGACCTTCCTACATGCGCCCTGACGATACAATTGATGACAAGCTGCTATGAGACCCGCGAGCTGTTTATTAGACTGATTGAAGCAAACTTCCCAATGCATTGCGTCACGTACGTGCGGGGAAGGCAGTCTGCAACTGCAGACCAATATCAGGCGCGGCAACAATCTGATAAAACACAATGTTCCCTACAAAACTCGTACCATATGGAGCTTACTGTTCATTCAAGCCAGATATGTTCAAGCCATAACAACTGCTCTGCAAGCCACGGTTCCTCTTCCTCATGCATATCTATATCAAACCCGTGCTCTTCGCCCGCTCGCACCACCAACCGTACGCTCTTTTGGACCGCCAACCCATGCACTTCCCCTACCCTTTGTACGAAATCCTCACAATCCTTCAGCTTAACTGCCTTATCGGCGTCTCCATGCAGAATCAGAGTCGGTGGGAAAGAGCCTCGTTCATGCAACCTTTCAATCGGATGCAACCGCTTCTCCGTGCCAAAAGCCAAATCCCAGCGATGCTGGTTCGCCGAAAAGGCGTCAGCGAGCTCTTCCCTTAATAAATTCCTATCACTGTAGACGACATGTCCTCCAGGCACTTGAGCGAGATGCTTATCAATCACGTCCTCAGCAATCGCCGGCCTGCCCCACTCTCTTAACAGTTCCTTGCTCTTACACCATTTCTTCACCATCGGATAGAGCAACAATAGAGCCTTGATTCGCTTCTCGGGCAGCTCAAACACAGAGTGCAAAGCGCACCAGCACCCCGAGCTATCACCGCTGAGCAATAGTCTGTCGGTATCGACTTCAATACCAGGAGCTACGCTCCGTATGAAGCTCGCAAGATGTCGATCAGTCCATGCCCAGAAGTCCTTGACATCGTCGATGATATCAGCACCTGTGCTCTCAGGCACGAAGCGGTAGTTCGGTAGCACTATTATGGAGGATGTGCGGTGAGTGAAAGAAACGAGGTAGTTGGAGAACCAGTCTTGGAGCAGCGCATCGCCGCTTATGAGACCGCCGCCATGGAACTTCACGTGCAGAGGGTGCTTGCCGCGTTTAATATCTTTGGGTATCAAAATACCAACTGAGATTTCGGAGTTGCCAACACGTTTGTAGGATGTTTGGTGGATGTCGAAGCTGTCAAAGCGGGTTGCTGCCGTGGTTCGGATCGCAGGTGCCATTGTGCACAACTGTTAGCTGTATGAACGTCTGGACGGTTTGTGTCTTGATAGTGAAAGCGAGTGTCGGTTGGCTAATTGCTTGTTATGTATGGGCATACGCCACAGAGCTTAACATGGTTCTGCTGCGCAATACACCATGGGCCCTGTCTCGAATAGGGCATCTAAGCTGTCGCAATCCCGTAGTTAGTCCACAATCGGCACTGTCTTAGAGTACTGCCTTCCAGAGAAGGAGATTTGGGACGTGCGCAAACTGCTAAGCTGACTCACTCCACACCAGGCGCCCAGCCTAGCGGAAACGTCAAAACTCGGGTTTGTCAGCACATTCCAAACCAATGACAGACAGTCGCAGGAATGCTTTTCAAACTTTAAACAACGCTGGAAAGAAATGGTCAAAGCTTGCAAGTGGCTCTTGTGTCTTCTGAAGTCGACCCTACAGATCAAGAGCGCAAGATGCAGAAACTATGGGTAGTTTCGACAGAAGTAAGCATGCAAATACGTGGTCGTGATTTAAAGCTGTGGTGGCGCACACTGCAGGAGCTTGTCTAACATAGTAGCTTGGATGACGATTGCAAAGCACAAACCATAGATCGCATAGGTAGCGATAACGCAGGCGTGATAGCAGCAACGTGTGCAGTTACCGTCTGAACAGAGCATCGACAATGGATGAGCGCGCCTTGAACAAGCATGATGACAAGGAATGAAAATGATAAGGGCTTGTAGCTGTCTACTGTCATCAGCATGGCGAAGAGACCCGTCTCCAGACGACAACACGATCGTCCCCCAGACAAGCACTTGAGCAAAGCAGAAAAGTGTATGTATCAATGCATTCATTATCCACATCGCCATCATCATCATGTAGTCATGCAGGCAGAGAAACCGCCTCATCATGAATCAGTAAGAACAAGAACAGAACCCAGGAGACAAACCGCACCCAAAATGAAAACAAAGATAGACGACACGGTGCCAGTCTACCAACAAAGGACATCCGACCAGCACGATCTTACGCTCACTCACGCAACGACGAAAACCGGACGGGGTATAATGCCACACAGCGCGAAAACAAAACAGCAATCTGTACAATCTCAACCATGCTCATCGAGCAGTAAGTCATGACGCTTAAGCCTCAGCAGTGGCCTCGACTTTGACTCCGTTCTCCTTGGGCTTCTCTGCAGCGGCAGCGATCAGCTCCTTGATCTTGGCGTCCTTTTCCTTGACCTTCTCGAGGACTGAGGTGTTGAGGGTTTTGAGGGATTCCTCGCGCTTTTTTGAGTCCTCGAGCTCCTTCTTCAGAGTGGCCTGCTCGGTTGCGTTGGCTTCGGTGGAGGCCTTGAGGGTGGCTAGCTCAGCCTCGATCTTGGCGGACTTCTCCTCCTGGGCCTTGCGGGCTGCGACAGCCTCGTCGACGGCCTTGGTGCTGGCTGCTGCCTTCTCCTCGGCCTCCTTTGTCTGCTGCTGCGAGAGTTCGAGGGCCTTGGTTGCTTCGATGACCTTGGTGTCTGACTCCTTCTTGAGCTGCTCGATGGCCTTAGCAGATTCAACAGCCTTTTGCGACTCGGCAAGCTGACTCTCGAGCTCGGAAACCTTTGCGTCCTTCTCAGCTTTCTCCTTGGTGACAGCCTCGATGCTCGACTCCAGCTGGGCGACCTTGGCGTCGTTTGCCTTGATTTGTTCTTCGAAAGTAGCCTTTTCAGATGCGGCCTTCTCGGCGATAGCCTTATGCTCTGCGATCTCGCTGGCCAGGGCATCAGCGCGGGCCTTGCTGTCGGTGGCGGCGCTATGCTCGTCTGCCAATGACTTCTCAGCCTTTTCCTGTGCCAGCTTCGCGGCCTTAAGCTCATCTTGGGCAGAAGAGAGGCTGGTTTTGGTATCGTTGTGTGCAGTTGTGGCGCTCTTGATGGCATCATCGTGGGCCGCCTTCGCGCTATCAAGCTCTTTCTTAGTAGCTGCATGGGAAGACTCTGCCTCCTTGAGAGCAGCACTATGGTCGGCTGAAGCCTTGTCGAGTTGACTCTGGAGCTCAGCTGCCTTCGATCCCTCTTCTTTAGCAGACTTCAGCTCGCTCTCAAGACTGTCCTTGGACTTCCGGAGAGCAGCAAGTTCCTCTTGGGTCGATGAGAGGGAAGACTTGGTGGCTTCGTGTGCCTTCTCAGCTTCGGTCTGAGCTTGCTGCGCGATAGCCAACTGGCCCTTGCTCTCTTCTTGTGCGGATGTGCTCGCCTTTTGAGCAGCCTCGAGTTCGGCTATGCGGCTGTTGAGCTTCTCGATGTCCTTGAGGGCTTCTTCCTTGGCGGCAAGATCCTTCCGCAGAGAAGCAATCTGTTCGTCAGCTTTGCTACTGGACGACTTAGCTGCCTCTTGCGCCGCGGCAAGCTCCTCATCCTTGCTCTTGAGGGAAGTCTGAAGGCTCTCAACCTGCTCGGCCTGTTGCTTAGCAGCTGACAGTTCCTTCTCCAGAGTAGCAATCTTTTCAGATGATTCGCTGCTTGAAGACTTGGCAGTTTGTTGAGTTTCAGCAAGATCCTTCTCCAGAGTTGAGATCTTGTTGGCAAGTTCAGTTGATTGGGTCTTTGCGCTGTCACCAGCTTCGACAGCCTTAGTAAGCTCGGCATCCTTGCTCTTCAACGAGGATTCCAGCTCGGAGACCTTGGTGTGAAGACCGGTAGTCTCACCCTTTGCAGACTCTGTGGCATCGGCGGCCTCCTTCTTCGCAGCCTCGAGGCTCTTTTGAAGCTCCGCAATCTGAGCGTTGGTAGCCTCTTTCACCTTGTCAGCATCAGCCTGGGCGGCAGAACTCTTTGATTGTTCGCTTTCCAGATCAGCAATTGCGCTAGTGAGCCTCTTCTCCAACTCTTGAACCTGGGATGATGACGAATCAGAAGTCTTCTGTGCCTGTTCCTTAGCAGCTGCTACTTCTGCATCCTTTGCAGCGAGGTCATCGGTAGCCTTCTTCAATGAGCTCTCGAGCTCGCTAATCTTCGAGGACGAGCTCTCGGTGCTCTTGACAGCCTCCTGTTTTGCTGCCTTCAGCTCCGACTCTTTCTGAGAAAGGTTGTCCTGTGCCTCTTTTAGAAGCTTGTCAAGGTCAGCAATCTTGGCGGAGGAGACTTCGGTAGCGTTGCCTGCGTCGGCACGAGCACTTTCAACCTCCTTCTCCTTGGCTGCAAGGCTGTCTTGAGCCTCTTTGAGCGTCTGCTCAAGCTCAGAAACTTTCTTGGAGGAAGTCTCGGTCGCTGCGGAAACGTCGCTCTGTGCCTTCTCAAGCTCCTGCTCCTTCGCAGCGAGATCTTCTTGAACCTTCTTGAGGGAAGCCTCCAGTTCGGTCACACGAGCATCTGCGGAGCCGGTAGCACTCTCAGCATCGCTCTTTGCCTTGGTAAGGGCCTCTTCAAGCTCCGTAACGCGGGCAGCAGATGTCTTGGATGCCTCGGAAGCGTCTGCCTTGGCGGTAGAAAGCTCATCTTCTTTAGCGGCAAGGCTGGTTCTGACATCCTTTAAAGACTTCTCCAAATCAGAAATCTGGGCAGTCAGGGTGTCGACGGTGCTTCTGGCTTTCTCTGCGGCCTCGCCAGCGCTATCCTTCTCGGTGTTGAGGGTGGCAATCTTGCTCTCCAAGTCTGATGTCTTGGAAGCAAGTGCCTCCTGTGCCTCCTTGAGGTTTCCCTCCAACTTGGTAATCTTTGTAGACAGCTCATCAGCGTCACCCTTCGATGCGTCAGCAGCAGCAAGCTTCTCCTCCAGGTCGCCGATCTGCTTCTTGAGAGCCTCGATCTCGCTCTTACTCGAGTCAGTCACGGCGGCAGCATCCTTGCCGGCTCTTTCAACTTCCTCAGACTTGCTAGCGAGCTCCTTTTGAGCAGCCTCGAGGTCAGAGGTACGGCTGGTTAGGTCCTCCTTTGCGCCGGCAAGTGCCTTCTCTAGATCGGCGATCTTGGCAATGTGCTCCTGAGATGCAGAAGCGTTTGACGACTCAAGCTCGGAAAGTTTCAAGCCGCGTGCCTCGTGCTCCTGGGAGAGCTTTTGGTGGGCCTCGGTCTGAGCGTTGAGCTTTTCGGTGGCATCGGCGTGGTTGGCTTGGAGCTCTACAATCTGCTCCTTCAAAGTGTCGACTTCGCTCTGGAGCTGTTCGATGTTCTTGCCGCTGGCCTCCTTCTCAGCGGTGAGGGCGGCAATAGTCTCGTCCTTAGCATCGAGGTCGGTGCGGGGGATAAGAGAAGCCCGGTCAGCGCGAAGCTGCTCGAGTTCAGCATTGACCTTGGCGAGGGCCTCATCGGTGCTCTTCTTCTCGACTGTCAGCTGCTCCAGCTGGGCGGTGGCCTTCGCGAGCGACTGCTCGGCGGCGCTCTTCTCCTCGGAAAGGCTCTGGATCTCCTTGTCCTTGGATTCTAGCTCGGCCTTGGGTGCAGACTCGGGGGTCTTGCTCTCAAGCTCGGCGATGGTGCCCTTGAGCTTCTCGATCTCGTTCTTCAGGCTGTCGATCTCGTTCTGCAGCTCAGTGACGCGGGCGTCGTGCTCAGCCTTGGCAGATGCAATCTTGCTGTCAAATTCGCTTTCGCATTCAGCGCGAACAGAGCTGCGCTCCTTGGTCTTAGCCTCGCGCACTTGCTGCACGACAACACTGACCATGTGCTCCTCGAGATCCTTCTTGTCCTGCAGAAGTGTGGCCTCACGTTCTTCAAAGCTTTTCTCGCGCTCTTTGTGGTCATCCTCGAGAGTCTTGACATGCTCATCCTGCTTGTTTGCAACGATGCGCGCTTCATCGAGTTGAGCCTCGGCGTGGGCAAGCTGCTTCTTCAGGGCCTCAAGCTGGACTTCGTATGAGTCGTTGGGGTTGGGTGACGGAGGCTGAGCACCTGTATTGACGCGGCGGATTAGCGAGGAGGCCGGCACATGCAGAGGGGCTGCGTGAAGAGAAAACGGGTAGAACGGACCCGAGCCTGGCACAATAGGTTATTGGGCAGGCGGGCCTGGGGAAACGAGAAGTTGCTTACCTGCTCCTGCGCCGGAGGGGCCATCTCTCGGTGTCTCGGGCGGTGTGTCGATGCCATTATCGCCAGTTGTAGGCCGAGACTTGCTCGGTGCCGGTGCGTGTGCTTCGGTGGTGCTGACTGCAGTTGTTGGTGATGTCGGTGCAGCGCCGGCACTGCCAAAAAAGTAGTTGTAGGCTCTACGCATACTGCTTGTGCGCTTGGGTAGCCCGGGACGAGTTGAATTCGTCGATTTGCGTCCCCGTGAATTTTGGTGCTCTGCTGCTCCTTCTGTTGCAGCAGCTATGGTATCCTGAGAGCTCCTTTGGCTCAAACCGCTTTGGTTCCGGTGTGCCTGGGGAGGTCGAGCTGAATGGAGCTTTCGACCGAACTTGGAAGATCCCGATTCTATATCAGCGAGAATCTGCTTCTGCTCTTTGGCCGTTCCACTAGGGCGGACGTCAGTTTGTTATTGCACCTTAAACAATGGGCGGTGTGAGGAGCAACGGGGAACGCGTGCACAACAATAGGATTGTTGCGAGCAAAGGAGCATGTGAAACTCTGGTGTCGGCAAGAACAAGCCAGGCGGGGAACTATCTCTTACCAGAGCAAAGCGTGAGGGCGGGGTGCGGCGTGAAATGCAAAGGTGCGGTGAAGACGAAAAAAAAGTCGGGATGACGGAAGATCACTCACTCATAGCTCTCCCTCGAGCGCCAGCTAGGCATGATTCAGTTTTGCTATCAATCGCACGGGGTCCAGTAGCCTGCTAGCCTGCTCCTCCTATGAAGAGATTTTTACCGATTCTGTCAAGCGGACGGGGGCGCCTTTGGTCCCCCAGCGTTGCCTTTATGTACGGGCACAACGCGTGCATGTTAGCGTGCTTGTATTTGTATGCAGCCTGCAGCACCAAGGGCCGCTGCTGCCCAGTCAGGATGCGCTGAATAGACGCTCTGCACGTTGCACACCTCACATGGGGCAAAGTCGACACGCCGCTTAATGCAAGCACAACACACAGTGTCCCGTTGAGAGGGTTGTCCGAGGCCATGGATGGGACGTGCTCGACGCGGCTCCACCTCGATCTGACCGCCCAGGGGTCTACGGACGACGGTCGCAGTGTCGCCACTGACGCCTGATATCGCTGGACGACCACGCATCCTCGTTGGCGATGGGCATGACGAGTGTTGAGACCGCTGCCTGTCCTCAACGCTGCCTCATTGGGGTGCTGGTGGCAGCTTCCCATCATCGTGCTCATTACATGTTGAAGCACCAACCCTGTCGGCAGAGGTTGAATTGGGTATCCAATCACGGCACTGCACGTAGTGCTACCACGTCGGCGTCGCGTAAGGGCAAAGGACTATCACCGAGGAAAGTAGAACGGCGACCCTGATGTCGGCAAAGGCGGAGGGCTCCCTATATCTGGTGCAATTGGTGTTGATTCTCTGTCCCTCGAGCTACAGATCGTCAATGGAGGGGCACATCGCTGCGGTGTCGCCTTGCCAGCACGCTGACACGACACGGACAACTGTTGGAGCTCAAGCTTGAGCACGGATGTTCTGCGAATGGACACGCCAGTGTTGTGGCGCCATGCACTGTGGCAGGACCGCCAGCAGCTGCAAGTCGCCCAACAGCGCTGCAGGAACACCGTTCCAAGACCAGGACCCCTCGATGTCTTCCTGGCTCGTGAGAGGCTGCCTCGAGCAACCCGAAACGTTAACTCCAAGGTTGTACCGCAACCACTCCTTCCACTCAAATGCTGTGGGCAAGGCGCACGAATCAGTCGTCCCTACGGGTGCCGAACTGCAGGGCTCACGGCTTTTGGTTCTGATGCGCTGTCACTCGGGCGCTAGTCCAAGCTTCACGCGCTTCACGCAAGCAGTACGCGACCTCACACCGTGTCGTTAGGCGATCGCGTCTGTGCTCGGCGTGCTCCAACAAAACTTTCTCCGTTGTCCTGGTGACCCCTCCTGACATGTGAAGACACAGAAATCGTCGGCGAATTGCTAGCCGACCGATCGCCGCAGTTTGACAGCGGTGAATGCCGCCAGCAGTGGAGGCACGACGTCACGCTCCCAAAGTACCTCAAAGTCAGCGAGCATGAACCTTGAGTGTAGATGATGAGATATGGACACCTCATCCGAATTGGTGCTTGCTGCTTTAGAGGAACACACCCAATGAATGCCCAATGGTAACGCCGTGGTCATGCTGTATCCAACGTTACTTACGGGACGAAGAGGGAATATCTACACATCGATGAAGCTATGTAACATAAACGCCAAAGCCAATCATGAGCGCCAGATGCAAGTTGGAAGGATCAGTATGCAGAGCCGGGCCAGATACTGCTGTCAGACGATCGCAGGAAACTCCATAGCATAGGACTTGGTCGTCCAGAAACTACAATGATCTCAGGTGAGGATGTGGGGAAAGAAGCGGCAAATCTGTCAACAAGTCGCTGACGTCGTTCCAGCCGACGCTGACGATGTCGCTGGCGACGCTGTTCACGACGTTCCCGTAGTCGCTGCCGACCTGTAATGTGAAGAAATATGTCAGCCTGTTGGGATAAGACCTCATGATTGAGAGTCAAACCAACCCCTGCGTACCCGTTCGCCAACCCCGCTTGATGCCGCATCGGTAGCTGTGGATGTACCAGTGGCTTGATCATCCGGCGATGCAGTATCTGACGGGACAACGTATGGGTCTGCTGGCGTGCCGGCGCCGGACACATCAAAGGCACCAGGCATCGACCGCGAACCCGTTGGTTGGGCTCCAGCGGAAGCTTGTGCGCTTGATGCAGACGCTTGGGCGTTCGCTCCACCTTCAGGATGCTTGGTAATGCCCTTGCGACAGTGCGGACATGTGTCGTGCTCAATCAGCCATGCGGAAACGCATGAATGATGGAACCAATGCTTGCAGGGCAGCTCGGTAACCGTCTCGCCAATGTTGACTTCATCCATGCAAATGCTGCATTCGGCCTTGTGCTCAGGACCAAGCATATCTTCGGAGACCTCCTTCCGCGGCAAAGAATCGATGTCAGCTTGTGTGGCGGGTGGGGGAGCGTTGTTTGTAGCTGTCTGTTCCATGAGCTGGGAAACGATGCGGTCGAGGCCCTCTTGCGAGTATACGAAATCGCCCATTTGCCCGCCTCCGGGTATGAGACCAAGCGTCTGGAAGAGGTTCAGGAATGGCGCTGGCACGTTCTCGCCGCCAGGCCCACCGCGGCCGCTGCCGTCACCGCTCTGAGGCATATTCGGAGCTCCAAGTGCCGCCATCAGACCAGTCATGACACTGTTTCCAGTCAGTTTATAGGATCACCCCTGGTACCTTCTAACCCACTTTGATATATCGTCGACAGGCTCAACACGCATGCCTGGACCGTCGTCTCGTGGTGCCAGCCGCGCCCCGCCATGGTACGTGAACCGTCCAGTGTGGGTTGCTGGTTGACCTCCATATGCTGTCTGCCCGGCGCCCGAGAACAATCCCTCACCTTGTCCGTGAGGTTGCGCCTGGGGCTGACCTTGCCCAGGTGTTTGTCCTTGTACAGCTGCTCGTGTTAAGCCATTCAGCATCGACATGAATCCTCCAATCGAACCAGGCGCAACAGCGGCGCCAAGGCCCTGTGGTGACACAGATCGTGTTATGGTAGCTTGAACGTTGAATCTACCAGGGCCGATCCGCACAAAGTTGAAATTACTAATATCTGCCTCTTCTGGATCGTCGCTTGCGAAAGAGCTCTGGTGGGGGTATGGATGCGGCGGAGCTTGATCTAGATCTGTTAAATCGTCGTCTTCTTGATCGCCATCGTGCCCAAACATGCTACTGTCCCGCGGGTCGTTGTCGTCCTCAATCTGGAAGGCGTAAGCGCATATCCGCAGTGTTCAGCCTCACAATCGTAAAGCTGAAGCAAGCTGCGGTCGACTTACAATCTCTGTAAAGTCTGAACCGCACTCTGGACATGTGAGGCCGCGCTCATCCCGGTACCACTCATCGGCGCATTCATGGCAGAACATCATATCGCGGTGTCCGGGTCTCTGACTCCCCGCAGCCGCGGGCGCATTCTGGCTTGTTGATCGGTCCATGTCTGCGGTGTACTGGGTCGGATGTGGCGGAGGAGATGATGGGCTGCTGATTTTTCGTATCAGCAATGCAACCTGTGGCTTGTGAATGTGTGAACCCACGAGGGGACGTCAGGAGGACGTGAGCTATGCGCGGGTGATAGCTCGGCGTTCCGCGCTGAAATATCGGGCTGGCCTGCTATGGCCGAACAAAGGTAGGCGGACTGTAATTGTCTGGCTGGGGATCGAAACAAGTAATAGGTCTGGGTCGTAGGTTGTAAGTAAATTGCGGAGAAAGTCGCGATGCGGCGGCGAAATCTGGGTCGAGTTCAAATGCTGAAGTGACGTCGGTCACTGCCGGCCTCGAAGGTATGGTTGGCGCAGGGTCCAGCGAATTGGTACTGGCGAGCAACGCCTCTCTGAGACAGCTTAGAACGTAGGGAACGTGTGTTTTAGATTGGATACTTGAGTCCAGCTCTTGCGCTCTTCAAGTTCTGAGTGCCGCACATTGACTCTTCGTCTGCCGGTCATTGGTGGTTTCTTTGCTCTTCCATAAGCTTCGGTCGAAGCACGATCGCAGCTCCCTATCGTTTGGTATTCGGGCACGGCTGATGCTTTCTTGGGATGTTGAAGACACCAAAAGTACTTTTTGCGAGGGAAGACACGCTTTGTGATTATTACTATACAGTCTTGGTCATACTTGGTTGCTCAAAATCAGTAATATTCAAGGTGTACCACCAACGCCCAAGCAACGAATCCTGTAACCGGCGTATAAACAACGCCCCTCCCCCCATCCCTCCACCACATTCATGTCCATGCAGACAAATCCGGTGTCTCAGAATCAGAACAATAATCATCCAACTATTCACCGCCTCCTTCCAGACTTCAACAAGAATGTGCCTACCAACCCCGCCGCAACTGCAATACCACCTACGATCGCAGCGCCTACCAAGCCCTCCTTCGCGACCTTCTCATCGATAAGACCCTTCAAGCTCCCTGCCTGCAGATTCGCCGGCTCCAGTTCCAGCAAAAGCTCGTTGTATCTCCTTGCCTCCGCATAATTGCCTAGTTTGTAGTTGCCCAGGGCGAGGTAGTAAAGGCACTCGCGACGGCGTTCGCGCGAGCCGCGGAAGATCTCAGACAAAAGTCTTACGCCTTCTTGCTGGTCGGGACGTTCGTTGGACTTGATCAGGCCCTGGCGTGATGTCAGTGGTGGGTTGCGATGGACAGTCCGTGATATGATGTACCCATGCGTAGTTGAACTTTGTCTGTAGGCCAACATATTCGCCTTCCTTCTCGTATTGCGCACGCAGGACCTGGAGTTCGTCCGGCTTCAGAGGCGACTCCACGTCGGCGGCATCTGATGCGGGTCAGCTCGTGCTCAAGCAGCCTTAGGCGGTTCAGCGATTTACATGGAAGCGACGGCGACATGGTGCAATGTTGTGTATGGAGTTGCAAATGTACAGTGGATGGCGCACGAGGATCAACGGCAGCGCACAGGTCCAAGGCTAGGATTGTCTCGTGAAAACCGTCTGTGACGTACGCCGCTCGTGGCTCGGCTGATGTGTGGCGGCAGCTGCAGCCGCGGTCCCTCCGTACCGTTGCCATGGGCGCACGGCCGCCACAACAACAAACCGAAACCCAACACCATCATTGCGCCGCGATAGAACACCCACATCAATACTTACCACGACTGAAATACTCAGGCAGCGCTCGAACCTGACATTCACCACCTACGCAACCACCACCTACGCAACCACCATACGACCATCATCATGCTTCTTGACGAGGACCCCGCCGCTGTACGCTCACCTAAACACCGAACATTTCTCATCAGCAAATACTGACCCTAGCAGCTCATCGCACAGTGCACCTCGCACTTTAAAATCGCAAACGATACAGCCTCCCTCCTCCGCATCTCAGACTCGCTCTCGACTCTCTCGCAATTCCGCACGCAACATCTACAGTCCCTCCAGTCCTCCCTCGCACAGCTCTCGCGCACCCACCAGACGCTAAGCGCCAACCACAACCATACGCTTTCCCAACACAACCCAACAAACCACGCGGCCGAAATCTTGAGATTGGATACGGAGAAGTTCAAGATCGCAAAGCAGGCCTCCGATCTCGAGATTGAGGGCGAGAGACTGCAGCAGGAGCGCGAGAGGCTGGCGGGTGTGGCGGCAGATCTGGAAGCCGAGGGCGTTGAGGGCGGGGAGAGGGAGAAGCCGGAGAATGAGGATGCTACCATGTTAGTTTCCGCCACGTCTTTGCAATGCTCATCTGCAGCGAACAAGTGCTGATTTGCTCCTCCTTTAGACTCAAGCTGAAACTCTACCGCACACTCGGCATCGATGTCGAGGCCGATGCTACGACAGGCCAGTACAACAAAGCCGTTATTCGCAATGCGGCAAAGGGCGATGTGCATGTTGTCAACATCGACCCCAAGTTCTCGCGACACTTTTACACAAATTACTTCTGGCGGACCATGTAGGGTTTGCGTGGGGCCATATCGTTTTGCGGCTTGGATTTGAGGCGTGTTTGTGTCATTTGAGATACCTTCTGTTTCGGGGCGTTTGGGGCTGACTAATCTTGCGGCATTGCAAGATTCATTATTAAAAATTTATGATGAGTTCGTTCATTGTCCATGATGTTTGTCCTTCCTTGAGCGTTGTTCTTACTGTTTCGACATCAAATGTGCAAGATCACAGTTCAAACAAGATCAGCTCAACAACAACGTCTTAAACTCGACCAAATACAGGAAGGACAGTCGTTTCTACTCGTCGTCGAAACCATTTAGAATCCGATTGATCATCCCGCATGTACGCGCAACATATCGCAAAGCAAATAATCGCGCAAGTCCCACGTTGCCTACATTTTCCCACCGCCAGCTGTAATTACTCATTGGCAAGCAAAGAAAAATCACCTCTTACCCTTCTTCTTGCTGGGCACAACCTTGAAAGCCCCAGAGTCAAGAGCAGGTTGCTGCTGCTGCTGCTGGGTACTTGCGCCGCCCTTCTTCGCGACCTCAGACCAGCCACCACTGGCAGACTTGTTCTCGGCAGGGCTGGATGTGCTGCGGTCATCGATGATACCCTTGTCGGCGAGCTTGCGGCGGCGCAGGAACTCCTCGGCGAAGTGGCGGGAGTCAAGAGTGTTGCTCGCGGAGTGAACGGATTCGGTGATGAGCTCAGCATCGGCAGGGAAGCTCAGGAGTGAGGAGACAAAGTCCTCAGCTGTGTAATGTCAGCGCATGTTTGGAAAGTATGGGTTGAGGAAACGTACCGTTGATGCCCTTGTTAAGGTCAGATCGAAGCTCGTTCACAGCCCACTTGCGGAATTCCTCTTCAGCGTTGACTTTGCCCGAGGCACCGCCAAGAGTGGTGGAGCGTGTGACAGTGGGCTTCTTAAGAATGGAGGGCACAACAGTGGAGCTGGTGGAGCGGACGGCAGCAGGCGCAGGGCTAGCAGGGCCACCAGGAGCCTTAACTTTGCCGCTTGCACCAACTGTAGTCCACGGGCTTGCACCAGTAGCCAAAGCTGCAGCGGGAAGGACTGGGGTCTGTTTGCTGGCAAGATCGGCATAACGCTTTCCAGCTGCGCTGACTGGGGCAGCAGAGGCAACGCTACTGACTGCCGTAGCAGCTTGAGCGGCTGCGCGGTTCTTGCGGGCTTCTTCTTCTTTTTGGATTTGCTGGAGTGTCTTCTTCGAAGCTGGAGTCGGCTGAGCGGGAGCCTTCCCAGCGGCAGGCTTGGCCCACACTGAAGTACCACTAGCAGGAGCGGGCGTAGCTGGAGAGGCGGCAGAGCCACTAGCCCATGTAGAGCTGGACGGCAAGCCAGGCTGAATGACGGGTGACTGTGTCTGGGCCTGAAGCTCTTTCTCGAAAGCTTCGCGGCGAGCTGCAGCAGCAAGAGCCTCACGTTCGGCAGCCTTCTTGGCCTCTGCTTCTTGGATCTCTCGCAGAGAAGGACCTTTCGAAGCTTCGGTAGGCTCTTTGGCCCACGGCGCAACGGACGCACTTGGGGTGTCAGCCGCAGGTGTGGCAGCGCGAGAGTCTGCATGCAAGTCTCCAGGGACAATGGCCTTTCTCTGCGCAGCAGGTGCTGGAAGAGGGGACTGCGAGGGTGCGGGTGGGAATGGGTAGATAGCGGGCTCGACCGGCTTCCAGGCTGATTGAGGTGCGGGGGATTGCTTAGCAGACTGAGCCTTTTGGACCTGCTCTGTCAGAGATAACGGTTCCGTAGAAGCTGGCGCCTCATTGCTCAAATCCTCTGCCTGCTCCTGAGCATTAGCGCTCTCAAAAGACTTGGATTCAGGCTGCGGCTCATGCGCCTGGGTAGCCGGCACAGAGGGCTTTCCGATAACGCCTTCTGGTGGAGGTGCGACACGGGACTGATCAAGATCTGTTTGTACCCGTAGGTCATTGAACTGTTGCAGACGATCAGCAGAGGCCTGAGCCGCTTGTTGATCATTTGATCCATGTCTCTGCAAAGCATCATGCTCAGCCTGCTCGCGCTGCAGGCGCGCTCGGTCATTAAGCATGGCGACCACATTCTGAGCATGTGAAGCAGCTTCGGGATGTTGGGGAGCAAAAGAGCCAGGTGCTGTACCAAACGAAGGCTGCCCACCACGACCAAGATTGAGGCGGTCCATAAGGCCGGACACTTCCTCCTCACGCATAGTACCCATCATGTCCACACCGGGACCGATGGGGCCCAGCCCAGGCACCATACCAGGCCTGAAAGCATTCTCAACAAGGCCAGGCACTGCTGCACCGGGCCCCTGAGTAGGAGACGGCTGGTAACCTCCAGGCGATGTAATGCTGCCAAAGCTTGGTTGACTATGCAAGCTATGAGCACTGGAATGGTGTTGGAGCTGGTTGGGGATGATGCCTCCAAGCTGAGCAGACCTCAGGTTGACCGATTGTTGGGCTGCCAGGTGCTCCTTCTGTCGAGCCATGAGGTACTGTTCTTCTTGCTTCCTACGTTCAAGAGCGTTCTGTTGTTCTGCAGTAAGGGTAGTGCCAAAGCTGGGGAAGCTGTTCGCAAATGGTGGCTGAGCGCCTGGCGTCGTACCAGCACCACCGGCCCAGTTGTTGCCAGGTTGAGTGGTGGCCGGTCCGTGGGGTATGCCAATCTGGGGGACCAAGAAGGGCTCACGAGAGTTACCAATGCGGCGGATGAGCTGAGCAAGTGGCTCGTAATCAGGCTCCTCCTGCTTCTTGACTAACAGCTCGGGAGAGAAAAAACCCGCCTTGTACCAATCGTGCATCTCAAGGCCAGAAAAGGGGCCTTGTGTGTTGCCAGAAGGGTCACGATAGATCCATCTCATGCGATCGGGCATGACCATGGTGCGTTGCTGTGGTTGAGGAGGCTGACTAGAGGCAGGACTGCCGAGGCCTGGTGTGGAAGGTTGCGCAGTCCTGGTCTGGTTAAGTGCAGCCATTGACAAGGATGTGGTTGCTAAGTTAGACTGAGCACCAGGAGCTTGCCCAAAGGCTCCATGGTCATCACTGCTGGCACCCGAGAAATCATCAAAGAGGTTGCGATTAGCGCGGAAGGGCGAATCAGTATCGCGGTGAGGAGCTTGTGGTCCAAATCTGCCGAAGGCTCCAGTCATGCTTTGCTGGCGATCACCGTGCGAAGAGCCATCATCACCATGCTGTTCGTTCGATCGCATTTGCTCTTGCATCGATGCTGGAAACAACGACCCGAGCTTGCTGGCGCGACCGATCGAGCCATGGCCGAGACCAGAAGCTCCTCCGAATAAAGAGCTGTTGCCAAGCCCTGCCAGCGATGGGGACTGCATCTCGCCCACGTTACCAAAGGCGCTGTCAAATCCGAATGGACGCTCGCGAGAGGGTGTGCCCAAGCCCTGCGGGCCTGCAGACCATGCTGAAGCGCCTCCCAGTCCCGGCAGGCCTCCGAGTCCAGGCAGGGTAGGAAATCCGCGTCCAGGACCGACACTGGATGTCTGACTTCGGTCTCCCGCTGCAGCTTCAAAGGCTCCAGGTGTCCTTCCGAGGGCTCCAAGGCCACCAAAGGGATTGTGCAAACCTGACATATTGGGCTCCACCTGGAAACTGCTCATACCTGGATAATGAGTGTTTGGAACATCGGATCCATCGGAGTCTTCCTCTTGTTCTTCGCGGGCGTGGTCAGGGCTCCTGTAAGGGTTGGTATCCGTGGGGCTCATAGGATCGTGACCTCTGTCTCCTCCGCGATGAGGCGTCTGTTGGCTAAAATTCCCGAACATATCACGGAAGCCCG
Organism: Stagonosporopsis vannaccii; assembly: GCA_028584115.1. Taxonomy (NCBI): domain Eukaryota; kingdom Fungi; phylum Ascomycota; class Dothideomycetes; order Pleosporales; family Didymellaceae; genus Stagonosporopsis; species Stagonosporopsis vannaccii. The sequence goes on along the minus strand of VWXS01000104.1, from coordinate 59,943 downwards.
TGTTGTCTGTTGTCATGCCAAAAGAGGCCAGCCCGCCATCATCCCGTCCTTCGGGTCGATGTGGGGTCCCAAACCCACCAATACCATGTCTAGGAGGGCTGACATCCTCGCCTCGAAGTGCTGCTGAACCAGTTGGGCGGTCTTCATCCAGGTAGGGATCGGTGTCGCTGCTCATCGGACGGTTAGAACGCGCCTCCATCCAAGAAGCACTTGGCTTCGACTCTGCTTCACTGAGTTTGCCGAGGTTGCCGAGTGAACCCTTTTCCTTCGATGCCTTGTCGAGATCCTCGGTGCTGGCCTTGCCCATTAACCCTTTGAATCGACTTTCGCCCCTGACACTTCCTAATCCTGGTTTCTTTTCGGATTGCGGGAGGCCAAAGCTACCAAATGCGCCCATAGGGCCCGAAAAGCCTCCCCCCTGCGAAGTAGCCCATGGCGCAGTGCCGCCAGGACTGAACGGTGCAGTCGTTGAGCGCTTCAGGTTTGCAAAAGGTCCAGAACTTTCAGCGCCACCCTTCTCCTTCTCACTTTCCTCACCGATGACTGGCTCTTTGTAATCTGTTCTGCGGCGTATCAGAGAAGCAGGTGGAGTGACAGTGTTGGACTCCTCGCGCGCAAATCGAGAAGTGGCAGGAGATGCGGGAAATGGGTACGCCTCGCCGGTGTCGCGGCGACGGTTACCAGGTCGGGTGGTCGTGGGCGATGACAAGCCATACGGTGTGCCAGGCGTTTGTGAAATCGAGCTCTTGCGCAAGGAGAGACCTTCCTTAGAGGAGCCATCCTTGTTGGCATTCTGAGTCGGTGGTTTGAGCGGCGAATTGACGGAAGACATGAAAACCTATGACAACAGTGAGCATAAGGTTGTTGCGGCCCATGAACGGGATAACAGTACCTCTCTTTCGTCGTCTGTAAGCTCTGTCAGGTGTAGAGGCTGTATACTGCCGTCCTTGTCCCAGCACTGATCAACCCCGCTCTGACCCTCCCTTCCGTGGTCGTCCTTGCGCCCCCACGATGCGCCCGACGCGCCATTTGTGGCATGAGGTTCCCACGAGCCCATGTACAAGTGCGAAAGTCCTTCCTTGATATCGTTGGATTCGCGCTGGGACTGGAAGAGCTGCACAAGTTGATCTCGCGAATAACGGCCCTCGACAGAGCCACCATTTCGCCCCGGTTGCGCATGTGGCGGTACGTAGACTCCGGAACTTGTCGCAGGCACAGTCGAAGACGTAGATGCAGCGGCATCTCGGGGGGCGGGGAGGGGTGCAGATCCAGAGGGCGTGGTCGCGTGTGAGGGCCGGCGAAATGTTTGCGTCGCACCGTTGGTGCGTCGAGCCCTGCTGGAGGCGTTAGCGTGTACTTGGCCGTGTGTAAAGCTGCCCATGGTGACAGCAAGTGGAGAGACAGAAGATGGTGGGTTGCCGGAATAATGTTTGTGGCGACTGGAGACATTGTCGCAGAGCTCTGCAGAGATGCGGCATGGCATGCCGCGTGGTTGCAGGGTGCAAAATATAAGAGGGGTATATTTACCACTCGGCGGTCGAATCTGTGCGTGCAGAGCCAGCATTACTGCCGGCAGCTGCTGAAGCGAAGGAAGCAGGTGCCATTGTGGTAGTGGAGCGGTGCGGAAGGTACGATGGTGTCTCGAGGCCTTGAGATTTGTGGTGGTGAAGAGCGGCAAACTGATTGGGGGCAGTTGCGGGTTTTCGAGAGTGATGTCAAGCAGCGAACTGATGCAGGCGGAGCGGGCGACGAGAGTGGCACTCGAGGGAAGTCGTACAGGCGAATGGGCGCAGTAGTCGTAGGATGGCGACAGACGAGAGGATACCTGTGCCTGCAGCGAAGCCGAAAAGAAAGCGACACGTGACTGCCACACTAATTTTCGATGATGTCGCCGCACCTTGCACGCCAAACAACGCGTCTGACGCGACGCAGCACTCGAGGATCGGTGAATTGAACGCCACCAGCTGTTTTAATGCTGTCTTCTGCGATGCAACAATTCGTCAGCGACTTTCGTGTGTGCGAACACGACCCTGACTTCGCTTGCTCTTGACGACCCAAGGAGCGATGCGCAGGCCCCTGCAGCCTTTGGGAGAATGCATCCTCATCTGATACCACGCGGCACATTGCATTCCCGTATGCGTCTGTCATTCACCAAGTGAATGAAGATTTTATGTTGACTGACTCAACTTATTTCAGGCTCCTCATCATGTTAATGCATCCTCTTGGTCCTAGGCTTGATATACACCGTCAGCTGCGGTGATGGAGGTACTTTGAGCAATGTTTACACGTGATCGCACGCGGCGTTGTCCATGCGTGTTGTACGGCGCCATTCATCATTGTCAGCAGGTTCGTTCGAACGCTTTCACAAACATTTTGTGCTGTTCGAATCTGCACACTCTTCTCGAGTTGCAGCATAGGCGGCAAGATCTGTTTGCTCGGTCGACGATCCTCCTCACTTTTGTTTGCCATCTTGGTAGCAGGTTGCATTTCGTGCACCAAGCGTCAGCAACTAACAACTAGTTGTGTGTTTTCCGCAGCCTGCCCACCAGTCGTTCTCCTCACAGATCACACTTTTGAGCTGATTCTCTTCAGCCGTATGCAGTCACGAGACGCACTAGTCAAGACAGAACTCGCCCAGAACATAGCACCAAATGTACATGTTGTTTGAGTCAAACCATCTCCGGGTTCATTCAAGTTCCTTTTACTCATGAGATTCCTTCCCGTCGTTCTGCTCGTGTTTGCTGGACAAGTGAAAAGCGTGTTGAGATGTTCCCCACTCGCAGCAAACATCACACGCCTAAGACTTAAGACGCAGTACTTCGACGTGCCTTTCCGGAATGCATATGTATCTTGCCAATCTTTATGAATAGCCTTGCTTGAGCCCTCCAGAACATACGCGCCATGTATCGCTGCCAACACGAACAGGACGACGACCCTTACGCAAGCGGAGATGAGAATCGTCGCCGCAACCGTGACAGACTGAACAGAGATATTGAAACACGCGCTATCATCAGAGCAATCAGGTCAGGGGGATGTAGTCTGCAAGGCCTGTGCTCTTTCGGCGTTGGACCGTACAGATTTGGCTGCTGGCCTCTTCGCCCTCCTCCCAGATATCCTGGCCACTCAGTAGCTTGGGGTCCGACGTCGGATCTCCAGCCTGACGATTCCGACTCAGACAACAATGAATCCACACCGTTGTATTGCCCTTCCCCATGTCACGAGACAAATCCAGTGTCCATGCGTGAACGCCGTGGCCAACGTTATGGTCGATCTCATGGAAGATACTACATGGATGATGACGAGGACTACCTATACGACTATGTGCCTAGCTTCTCGTCACGAAGCAGAGGCAGAAGATTCTAAGGACATACGGAGAGGGCCTGCAGCTACTGATCCCATCTCCTGGCGTTCCAGTGTATACTAGATGCAGCAAATCACTCGAGCGTAGTGGTCCGAGCGACCCTGTTCTGAGCACCCAGTTGGCTGCACATACAAACCCTCTAAAATTTATACCTTGCAACTTTACATAAAGATGTGTGGGTGGTCAAGTCTGGCTGTGTAGTGCACCTGCCCAGACAGCTCGCAGTGTGCAACACAACAGGCACCACTGGTAAGCACCTATTCAATACTTTCTTGCTGTGCAGTACAGCAGCAGACGCCAGATACTCAATTCCATTCCTGTGCGTAACCCCCGGGAACGCAACTGCCTCTCCACCCAGGCCTCGTGAGCAATGCCAAAAGTGGAGCGAAGTACGTATACTATTGTTCGAACAAACGCGGTTGATATACTAATTAACACCACTGGCAACAATAAGTACATCGGAGTACCTTCTTGATCATCAATGAAACTGTGATTCTGAGTACTTACAACAGGCTATATCTTCTAATCATGAACGCCAACTAGTCGACTTTGTTTAGCACCAACACCTGAAGCTGGCACCGTTTGTCTCCTCATTCACGATCCATACACCCGTCCTCATTCTCCAGAGACTATCTACAACTGTGTTCGATTCAGTTGTCGGCGAAGTCCGTATCTGCCGCACCCGCAGTCCTCACTCGCCCATCTCAGCCCTGTTATATCAACGTCTTGCAACGAGAACCATTTTGAAGCTCACCTGTAGAGGGACGCGTTGGGAACTGGGCCTTGTCCGCGTCTCTGGAGCGGGAGTTTTGAAACTCATGTTTGTGTCTGTTGCGTGATTAGAGTGTTGGACACGATGGGGAGGGCGAGGCTCGGTTGAGAAGGAGGAGCCGGGGGGTTGTATGTAGTGGATCTCACACACGGACGTAATTTGAGTATCTAGACATGTAGTATAAACACAACGGCACGTTTGGGATGTCTTCGCGTTTCTCGTCGTTTTTCTTGAAAGCCTACCAACTGTTTCCTAACTCTCTTCAACGGAAGTGCTATCTGTCATCCTCGATCTTCTCCAAGTCGTAATACAGCACATTCTCGAGTTGATTGTTCAAGTTTCACTACACTCTGCAAGGATGAGATTCGATCATATCCGCTTTCTCTGTCTTTTTCGTCTTGTGCTAATCTCGTCTATATATGGATGCTTTGTCTACAGCCTTCGAATACTCGTTGATATGTTTCGACCGCTCACTTCGACATACAGGTGAAGACAAATTTTCGGTGCTGTCATGTTGGTTGCGTAAGTTGACTGGGTGATGTAGACACATTGAGTAATGTCTACGTATCATGTCATTGTTAAGGTCAGCGTCTTGGACATAACATGCTTCCTTTCCATTGAGTGCTGAAAGTCCGCTTCTTCCCAGACAATAGCGACTGTTCCACGAATCTGTGGATAGCATAACTATGTCTTTGAGAAACTCATTGCTTGATATTCTACGATCGCCTCGATATAGTGTGGGTGGATATGCGGTAGATGGGGCATAGGTCGTTGTGACGCTATTTACGAATATTTACGGCAATTTCGTGTTGGATACTTCTATATTGAATGTGTACGCGAATATGGAGATGTCGGTACCGGTCTGCTTTCCAAGTTCGGTGAACACCCACGTATTCAGCCGCAGGGTGGTTCGTCAGCTGTTAGCTGTCCAGGCCGTCTCATATTCCCTACAGACTGGCGTTGACACTGCAATTCCTCGGATGATTGAGAACACACTCTATTCGTAGTTTGGATCCAAGAGCTCTGTAGATTGTTAAAGTCGCTTCCGTGAATGTCACGACTTGCGATTGGAGTACAGCCAGGCGTACTCTGGGTTCAGAAGAGTATGACGCAGATTTAACTTGTGCAACTTCTTTTGCGAACGAGATGGCTGCTATGGATGAACCAAAAGCCAACCGGTGAGAACAGCAATTTCGGTAGAAGGTCTTTCTGCGGCGATGTGTCGAAAATTGCTAACAGAGATTATAGTCACAGCTGTGTTGACAATCCACATCACTGTGCATCATAACGCCTTGCATCATAACACCTACCTGGAGCAGATTGCTATGATATCGACAGTGATCACTGGCTCAGTAGCAGATACTAAGACATGAACAAGATATCTAGTGCTCTTAACTTACATACTAAAGTTCTGCCGCACGTGGCAGCAATATCCTTGACTCTGTTTCATGCCGAAAAAATTGCTCACAATATCCATGTATTGAAACCTGTCTTCCTCCTAACGATGGAATTGCAATGCTTACGTCGAAGCTGTTTACCAATGTCATGCATTAACAGAATAAAATGTTGCCCGAAGTCGCACGGTAAGCATTTGCATCTCGATCAAACTTCACCAATAGATTAGACTTGCATTCTTCACTCGATCACGAACTCCGCTCTTCCGTTGATGGTTTGCTGAGATCTATATTCTGTACTCGCTCATCTTCTTCGACACCGTCAATGGCTTACTTAGGAATGCTCTCATATTCCAAATCCAGAGCGCATCACGTGCAGTCGCGAAGAGGATGCGTTGTACTGTGATACCAGACGCATCACATGCCGACTCCAGCCGGATGCAAGGAGGTTCTGCGCTGCTTGATAGCCGTTGCTCGAGGGAGACGAAGCTTTGTGTGAAACAGAAACGCTGTTGGTGTTGCACTTCGGTCATTAAGAGAGCGGTGTCTTGTATCGATACGCGCGGAGCATTGAGGGAGGCAACGAGCTGGTGGTAGGCGGGCGCACCTGGGAGCCAAGCTCTTACTGTGTAACTTTCTGCCTTATCGGTCAGCGTAGTTCCTCGGGCGCAGGACTGGGACTCAGGCTATGGCGGCTTGCCAATGTTCTGGGTTCTGATCTTGCGCATGCAGGTCACCCGTGTAGCTGCATGATCAGAGAACGATCCTTCTTCCCCACAACGGCCACTCCGGCCCATCGAACAACCTCGTGCCAGGTAACTGGAATACTGCCCTTGCGTGTCACGGAGCTACGTGAGAGGTAGTAGTACAAGCTGCACGAAGCACCCGGCAACCGGGTCATGAGGGACTAGTGGCAAGCCGGCAGCCGCCACGACTATCTCGGCCTCAACCGAGCTTGGAATGTGTGATAGTGAGAGCCAATGACACCTAGGGAGGCCGGGCATTGAATCTGAGGATACACTGTGGAGTGATGTGGACTTGCAGACGGTTGGTCGGAGGAACCGTATCCGCGGTAAGCCTGATAAGCTAAATCAGCTAGGTGCAGCAATGATTAGTTACCTTGGGAAGGGTTGGCCTACGAGCGTTTTTCCGGCGCTTGGGCTTAGAGGAGAAGTACTGTAGTCTCCGTACTGCAAGAGCATTAAGTTGTTGGCCGAAGCTAGGATAGTTGACCGTGAGTAGAGTGACCTGTGGGATGGCTAAAGCAGACAAAACCCATTTGGGTGTAGCAGATGTAACAATCAAAAGGAACCATACTTGGTCTGTGAAACAAGGTCAACACTCACAATACCCCAAAGGAATAGCGGGCACGAATCCTCTTGGTGAGGGTCGCACAGATGATCCGCTGGCACTGCAAATGAAGGGCAATGAAGGAAGGGTTTACTATGATGTTCTTGTGTCAATCAATGGCCGATAGCTTCCCAGGCCCCTTAGTGGTATGATTGACGGGTACTTGCAGAGAGCCAGCTGTTTGTGCACAATCGGTGTCCGCCAGGCACGTTTCAGATACTGGTGATGGTGGCCCGACGGCACGGCACAGGTGCCTCGTACCTGTTGAACCCTAGTGAAGAACAAGCCCTCGGAAAATACCAGATTTTCCTGCAGAGCGTTGGTAACCCTGGAAGTCTGTGAAGGGTGGATTTCCGGCACAATCAGACGAGTGAATGAGAATGCTTCGGTGTGAACCACGGAAACAACAAGCTTCGGCTCATTGTGTATGGCGAACCAAGTTGGGCAGTCACAACAGCTCGCATCTCGTATCGAACAAGCGTTGAAGGGGATGGTCTACCACCAAGACAAGCGTGAAGTTGAAAGCGGTACCAGCCCCGCGGCAACAGCTCGCAACGCGATAGAGAGACGGCATTTGATTTATGTACGTCTGCTTGCTCACTGAAATCGAAGCTCACACATGGGTCGCAGCTGCACTTACGATTGCTCGACGGTTGGAAGCACGATTCAACCCAAGTGGTGACGTGATCGAAATCGACAAGTCGAAGCGAAAGGCGGTCGTGAGAGGAGGAGTTCAAGGCCAGGGATGGTGTGCAGCTGCTGAAGTGCTGTCACTTTATTGGGTGCGGAGATTGTGACCACACAGCATTCCCTTGTGCGCCATAAGGCAGGGCTGCATGGCGCCCATATCGTCGACCGGCCGTTGCTTTTGCTTCGGACCGCCGAACAGGGATTGAGAACGTGATGACGTTTTGCCGACCCTGGCACCGCCCAAGCGGGGATTTCGCAGAGTGCGCTGGAGAGCTTGTTGCCCTACTTCTGGGCGGTGGGGCGGCTGATGGGTGAGCAGCACAGCGACACAGCCGCAACCAAACCGCCAATGGTCCCGTTCAGGCAAGAGCCCCCAGCGCGACGACATCAGCGTTCTAAGAATACTGTCGTCGCCTGGTTTGGTTTGATCAGATCAGACCGCTGGAGCGGACTGGCTGCTGGTGCAAGGGACGCGGCTGTCTGGCGAAGATGCGCTGTGTGGCCCAGGGCGACGGCCGTGAGGAGTTTCGCTGGCCGGGCGAACGAGACAGCCTCATCTCCGCTCGCGGCGGCCGCCACGGGTTGTTGCTTCTGCGACGCCCATGCCGACGTGGCTGTTACATACAACAAACAGTCCATCTGCGGGCGCAGGTGCGATGCGCGAGCGAGGGAAAGAGCGTGCTGCGCGCTGGGCTGGGGCGCGTTCCCGCCATGGTTCCATGGCAGGAACCATGGCATGGTCGCCTCTGCGGCGATTGAAACGCGCCCACGTAGGACAGACACGGCTCCCTTTGCTGGCCGGCCGTCATCGTCATCGCAGCACTCGCGGCCGACGCTGCGCGGTGCCTGGCGGAGGCTGGAGGGCGTGGCTTTTGGGCGATGCGCAGGCGGCGACAGGGATGGGGATTAAGGTTAGCTGCAAGCCACGCCAGGAATAGCAGCCCGATCGCTCGCTTGTGCCGTCCAAGCCCTCTCGCTGCTCACCACACTCCATCTGATGCCTCCCTTCACACCGTGCTGCCAGCGTCACGGCGCTCGGAGGAGGCGCTGCGCCCGGATGCCGTGCATTGGCTGCCATGAGCAGCCCATCCTGCGTCCTCTCGGCGGCCACTCAGTGCCCGCGCGCCCGTGCACCTCCCACCTGGCTGGAGGCTCGCCGCGACCCTGACAGATGTCGCTGCCAGCGGCCGTGTAGACGCTGCTGGGGTCTTCTAAGCTGGCGTGTCCTGTATATCATCATCGAGGCTGCTGCCGCGCTGCGCTTTCGCAGTCTTTCCATGTCCAGCCCGCTCCACTCCGTCCAAGCGTGCTCCTACACCGTCACCCTTCACCCATAACCCCCTCGTCTGCACTGCTCGTCTATTCGCCATCACGGCCGTTTGCATTTTCTTCACAATTACACCTCTCTCCACAATTAACGCCTCACGGATTGTGTTTCGACGCACTGGCCCTGGCCCTCCGCATCCGCGCTGCCATCCATTGCAGAGGTCTTAGATTCCCATTGCACGACTCAGGCACCGTCCGCCTTCAGACGATCCTTGGCTCATAGCTTCGCTGCGCTGGAGCCTGCATTCTGGAGCTGTCTTGCTTGCTCATCGCTCGCAGCCACAGCTGTCTGACCACATCGGCCACTCACACGTCACCTTGAATCTCAGCTTACTGCTCAGCTTGCCGTGCCGTGCCGTGCGATCCCCGGCGAGCTTGCAGCGCACGAGAGCCACGATAAAGCGTTGTTTTTGGGCCTAGCTCGATCTGCCTGCTGGAGACTAATCCGGTCATTCACGTTTGCCAGAGCTTGCGCGACGTGGTGCTTAACGGCCGGAGTTCAAGCAGCTCGAGGGGCGTGCTCCTGCACCTACTGGTCAACTAGGGTACCACGCCGGTGGGTCCGGTAATCATCAAGAGTCAACCCGAACCCCCAGAGATCACTGTGCACGCTCGTCCTTGCATTGCCGCCTCTTTTGCATCTCCTTCACTGGCCAATCTCACCCCTTACCGCTGGCTTGGGTTGCGTCGCAGCCTTTCACACCTACTGCATCCTACCCGCCGGCGAAGATCCCCCACTGCACCGTCATCCCTTCATAATCTAGCTGTTTGTCTACCGTACGGTAAGGCTGCCTGGCCCCTACACAACACTGGCCAGCTCACGGCCTTGTCTCGCGCTCTTTGTCTGCTATGTAAGTCACAACGGCTGTCACATCGAAATGCGGGTCATTCTATGCGACATTTGATGCTCAGGAACTCACTGTCATTTCAGGACCTGGCATTTGCTCTGAATCAAGTCTCGCCTGCTACCAGCAACACGCTTCTTCTTCCCTGTTTCGGCACGTCAGATCTGTTGTGATCCAGGTTCTGACTAGGCGAAGAACAGAACTTGCCGTGTAGGACATCGACATTCAAAGTTCCCCTGATTCCCGGATGAATCGACCATTCAAACATCTCGGTCCTCTGTCTCTGCATATCCTTCTTCCGTCACCACTGCTGGTCACAAGGCCCACTTCTAGTATCCTTCAATCTCACTTCTATCGTCGCGCGTACGAGACGGCCAGGCGGCTCGTTGCAACAGTCTGTCGCAGGCCTACATTGTCTCTTCCTTGGTGGCCCCATCTCGTTCTGCATTGCCAAATTTCGACAGGCACGCCGGTGCTAATCACTACGACACCGAAAATCACAAGAATCACTCTCGCAGCTACTCCTAGAATCTCTAGGAGACCGTCAAGCTGGCCTGCATTATTCAACCGAGCTATCAGGTATGACTCCAGATCTATTGTCTTTGTGCACGTAGCCTTGTCTTGTTTGCTGTTGCCTGGGATCTGGTCCCTATTGAGCAGACTGCTGACTCTAATTCGGACAGTCTGATAGCTTTGGTGCGCCATTTTCTACGAGAAACGCCGTGTCGGACACTGAGCGATACCTGTCCCAGTGCGCTGAAGGCTTCAGGAGCAGCCTTCCAGCTATAAATTCTGCCTTAGGCAGCAGCGGATTGTCCATGTCCGACTACGGCAAGAGTCAACATTATGTGTATGGTAAGTGACTTCCTGCTCATCTGATGTTCTTAAGTGGCAGCCACTACCCTTTTGGTCCGATGGCCCCTCTAGGTTGCCACGTGAGGTCAGTTAGCACCCTTTACTGACCGCGCACCCTACCAGACGCCGAAGCCACAAGGTCGAATCAGGTTTCGACCTATCCTGGTAATGCACAGCCATCATTTGCCTCCCCTTACACAGATGCATCCACGCGTCCAGCCCATGAGCACTCAAGTGCAGAGATGCCTTATATCCCTAGCTCGACGTACGAGTCACGCGGTCCGAGCGATCTTTTACCCGCTGCCTCTTTTATCGATGCAAGATCTCGTCATCCCGCCTCTCACACAACTAATGAAACGGAAATAACGGGCTTCGTTACGCCTACACAAGGCACCGCTGGATCAACCGTCAGTCTACAACTCCGAACGAATTACGATCTCGCTGCAGAGCAATACACTTTCATCTTCATGTTCGGCAAGAAGGCCTGCGTCGCAGACCTCCAGAAAGTGGACTACGACGATGATTGGTATAACTATGTTCTAAATGTGGAGGTTCCCCCTTTCCCGTTAACAAACGACTGGAATCCAACTATGATGCTGAAGCTACAGATGGAAAAAGACGGCCATCTTCGTCACCAGGCAGACGCTGGTAAATTCACGTACACTGACATGTCTCCAAATCTTGCGTATCAGTCCTCTGAATTTCCGAAAAAGCGCAAGTTCTCCCTGGATTTCGCAGATGATGAGGACTTCGACACGATAGCTGCAAAGCGTCAGAACACACAACGCTTCCAAGCAAAGCCGCGTTCACTGTCGGCTGCGTACTCAACGGCCCAGATGTCGCCTTTGCCCGCGCAATCCTCACTCACTGGTGGATTCGGTCAGACTGGGGCCTACGACATGAACAGAAGCAGTGCGTACTCATCTCAACTATCTCATAAAGGCTTGTATGCAGTACCAAGCATGGGGCAGGGCGATCTGAAACCTCCTCAGATGTCGCCTGGCCTCCAATCGTACAGTCACTACAGCTCCCTTGCGCAGCCTAACCGGAGCCCAGGGTCCATGGCTGCAACGCCGTCAGGCCTATCAGTGCTACCATCTCCATCCAGTATTTCTGCGCCAACCTTGGTTCGAGCGACTATTGCGCAAAGCGGAGGTGGTTCAAACGGTCAGCCATTCAATCCATACTCGATGTACCAGACAAAAGCGGTCTTGAAGATCGACGGCGATCTTGATAAGATGACAGAAGAGTGGTCACAGGAGGAGGTTGACGCTAAACGCCGGCTCGTGCAATTCGAACGATCACAACACGGCAGTACCATTTCGACCACGTTTACGCCTGTCACACCAGAGGCTCGCCCAGCGAGGAGCATCTGTGTCAGCTGTATCTGGTGGGAGGAGAAAGACGAGTACTACATCACAAGCGTGGACACTATTTTTCTTCTGGAACAGTTGGTCAACGTGCGCTTCACTGTCGAAGAGAAGAACCGCATCCGTCGCAATCTGGAAGGGTTTCGGCCGCTCACAGTTTCCAAGGCCAAAGCAGACAGCGAGGAATTTTTCAAAGTCATCATGGGATTTCCTACTCCAAAGCCGCGCAATATCGAAAAGGACGTGAAAGTTTTTGCATGGAAAATACTTTCCCATGCATTGAAGAAGATCATAAGTAAATATGTAAGTCGCTCGTTAAGCATGCACAGAATGCAACTAATAACTTGCACAGTCTGCAAGCTACGCTTCAACGGCCGGCGCAGGATCTCTTCCCATTGCTTCAACATCAACTTACGGTTCGACGGGGCTTGCATATGCGTCCGGCAGTATGCATCGTAATACTCCACCGCGATCGGTTGCTGCATCGATGGCCTCAGCCGCCTACACACCAAGTATGACATCTACGAGCTTATCGCCGAACTTCAAAATGTCAGCAGGTTTCGAGGGATCATCTGGACATGGCATGCCAACCCCACAAAGGACACCATCTGTGCAGAGTATGACTCAGTGGGGAGCTGGGTCTCATCAGCTGTCGCACTACCCATCAACCCTGACACAAGCAGGACGCGCATCCTGGGAGTACGGTTATCTTAGCAACCCCGTGGTAGCAGGCGTACCATCTGCAACGCAAGCAATGCGATCTGACGGTGCGCCGGATATCAGTCAGATGTCCACCGACGATGCCTACCAGCAATATGGACACCGTACAACGAGGGTGTAAAAGCTGAAGGTGGAGGGCTCTGTACACTGCAACTGCCACCATCACAGCGGTGAGAATGTGGGTGGGCATGCGCGGCGGCTGACCCACCCAGCGATCATGCGGACTTTGGCGCTAACCACATTCGGATTCCCGCACACCACCACTTCACGTTAACACTGCCTTGTACGACATGCACATCACTCAAGCCCGATGACCGAGTCCGCGATCGGGGCGTAGAGTTCCCTTCAGTTTCCAACATCTTTACGGAGTTTAGGCGGCCTCCTTCCTTACCATCTATGGTCTCCATCTGGTCAGCATCATATACGAACGATACCCCGGAAGATGGCGTTTCCAGGCTCCAATTTTTTGTTCGCAGCATCTCTTAATAGGCTCTTATGCAATAGTACAGTCATGGCGCACGAGCTTCCAGCCCATGTAATACAGGCAAGCATGCATTTGCACGTAGGCTGCGTTGCAGGCTAGACACGAATTGCATCATGGAGGCGTTTGGCGGGTTTTCCTTCAGAATCCTGGGTCTTTACCACCTGCAAGGTATGCCACCTGCAAGGTAGTCTATTTCTGTGTTCTGTTTCGTATTTCGGGGTGGCTTGTTGTGCATTCCCCCGGCTTCCTTCTTTGCATCTTTAGGTCCCATCTGCATATCCCACGGCGGTGGCGCTTACCTTCGGCGGTGAGTGGTGAGGCGTCCTTTCATTTTTGGGTTGTGGCTACTGAGATTCCCCTTTCCTTTATAACATTGGTGGTATCGTACATTTAATGCAAGCTTGAAATTCTCGAGTCGGGCGCTTTGCTACGGGTGTGAATGCGATTGGTACCGAGCGCCTTTCCTGCTGTGCATCGACATGTTTGACATCTTGCTCTTTACCTTATGTGCATCACGTCCCGATGTGCTTACAACCACGGTCCGTGCCGCAGCAGGCAACAGGCTGCGGACTGCGGGCACCAACGAGCCTAGCGTGGGCGCCCTACTGATATGGTTCAATGGCCAGGCATCCCCACTGAGGCCTTCCGTTACAATCAAGGGCCAGCAAGAGGTTCCTCCGTGGTCTCGGTCGATGCAATGCTGGACGGTCATGGATATCATGATTCACAAATTTTCGGATAAATCGACCACTGACTCAGGGCATACACAAAGCATCAGAAGGGGGAACTTTAAACCCACGATGCAATAATCAAGCTAGGTAAATGATGGTTCAATTTACATATATACATCTGAGTACCGATGCTGATGAGTCCTTTCCAAACAAACGCCGTGTTATGCACACTCCCATGCACCTTTCATCCAACACCGAATCAATCAGACCACTCAAGGCTACATGCACGCCACTCTTCGCCTAACTACTCCCTAAAATGCGCTCATATGCATCTTCTACCTCCCGTGCGACCTCCAACAAGGAAACGATAACAATCTGATGCGTAACATTCGGCAGCCTATCACGATGCAGCCCAATCCATTCCAATGGCGGCGTTGCCTCACCCATATCTCGCAACTGCGGGGTTTCAATGATCGGCGCCTCGAGGGGGGTGTATTCGTACTTGGACTGCGGGACGTTGACCACGGCTGTGATTTTCTCCTGCTCCGAGTCAGGGTTATCTGGGTTGGGGCTTGTAGAGACAGAAAGGGCGCGCTGGCGATTGGAAGCAGTATTTGTAGCAGTGGCCTTGTCGTTTGCGCTGTCTGAGGAAGGAACGTCGAGGGTCTGTCCCGTGCTGATCTTGATGTTGGATTCGGGCAGAGGTTTGCCAAGACGGCTCGCAAGGGTGCGCGAGTGGTTTGTCCACATCTGCCGAATGTGACTGATGCGCGAGTAGTTCCAGCCGACGTCGACTTTGCCCTCCAAGCTGCTCCTGAAGACGTAGTCAATGTGGTTGTTCTTGGGGACTTGCCAAGTGTGCATCGTGGCTATGACCTTGGGCACTCGTAGAATTGTACCGCCGCGGGCGGATCGAGCGGTTTCCACAATGTCTTCTACAGTCAGATCGGAGATTGATTTGGTCTTCTTGGGTGCTGGAATCGAAGAAAGAGCGACCGAGAGTTGTCCTAGAGTCATGCCGAGACTGGAGTGGATCTTCGAGCTTTCTAGCGCTACAGCGAAGCGCGCTTGCATATCTCCTGCTTCGAGCATCAACACCAGGTTATCGAGGAAGGTGCCTGGGTAGACGCCCAAATTGACAGAGCGCAAGGTTACGACTACGTCCGTATGAAGAGAGATTGGAGCTCTAAAGGCGTCGTCATCTTCCGTCTTGGCAACAATCATGCTTTGGGATGGAGAGCGACCGAAGGACTGCGAGACCGATGATTTCCGTCGGAGATATTTCTCAATGTCTTTGAGTGATTGCATGTATGCTTGTTGATTTTCCTGCACCAGTCGCTCGACGGCCTGGTAGAGGGCAAGACCCTGTGCCGCGCTGGTAGCGTGGCAGAAGACATGGACCTTGTCGCCGTCAAGAATAGCAACAAGACGGTCCTGACCTGACTCCTCGTCACCGCGTACGTTGTACATCAGAAACTCGAAGTTGGCAATGTCGGCTACAGCGAAAGCTTGATAGTCAAAGCCCGATTTGACTCGAAGTTGCTTGAAGCCAATCGATGCTTGGATGAGCGGGGTTGAACGTGCATCTGGTGATCGTTCAGGCCATCTGATAGACGTCCGTACTTTGACACCGGCCAGTTCTACAAAGCCGCTGGTCCGACCAGTACTCTCCAAAGCAATTTTCTCAACACCTACGCACAGATTTTGCTCCCAGTCAGTGCCCTTCGTTGATGAAGCCCACATGTTGTGTATGTGAAGGGATGATTTGCCAATAGCTTGACCAAGATCCAGATCGACCTTGATGTCCGTGATCGCCACGTTGGCATTCCATGGAAAGGCTGTTGCGGCGGTGACTTGTTGGTAGCGTTGCATGAGATACTCTTGTGGCTCGGGATCTGGATTGACGTTCGCATCTGCAGGCTGTGACGACTGTCTAATTTCGGGTGGGATCCAAATCTCTCGGAAAAGCAGGAAGTCTTGCAATTGTCGAGCATTGATCTGCAGCACTGTGGGGTTGATCTTTAAGATGGCGGAGATACCACTAGTGCCGCTCAGATGCTTGCTGTTCATCAACGATAGAACAATCGACTCGACATCGAGGCCAAATGTCGACTCGCGCGAGTAGACATGCTGCACAGTGGCATTGAGCTTAGTGAAAGCGGCAGAAGCTGCGAAGAAATGCCCGTGTTCCTGTGATTTGACGCTGTTGACCGTGACATAGATATCTTCCAGCTTCGCTATAGCCGCAACGCGTGCAATTGGCTGGCAGCTGAGACTGAATTCCTGCTTGCATATCCGCAGACCAAGATTGAGGCTAGTACGACCTAAAAGCGCCGATGGGTCGGCGTTGATGATGTTGTTATCGTCATCAAGCAATCTTGCGGTAGGCTTGGCCTGCAACCCGGCTTTCTCCTCTTGCGGTGATGTAGAATCGTCGCTATCTTTATCACGAACCACTGCTTTGATACTGTCTGATATGTCGATAATGATAGGGACTACAGTCGGCAGCAAGGTGTTGCTGGATCCATCTACACGAAGCTCAGCGTTCAGTGAAGGATCCTGTCCTTCATCTTGATATTCGAGTCGTAGAGCGACTCCAGGTGCTCGGAGGGCCAAGCTGCTCTTCGATCCGTCGCCCACAAATTGACTGTACCTGCCCTTCTGTTGCGATCTGTGTGATGCGCCTTGCGAGGACGAACCTTCCCGGCCATTGATGTGTACCACAGCTCCCGCAAAATTTGCGTCTACTGTCAGTGAAGACAAACGCTTGTTGCCGAATGGATTTTTTCTTTGTGCGCCGGACGTGGTAGGCGTGACGCTCCAGTTCGCAGAAGATTTGCGAAATTTCCTGCACGCAAGCGCAATTGATCGCTCCAAGACATTCGCAGGGAGGATGAACTTTGAGTCAAGCTGCAGATCTAAAGCCTTGCCAGCAGCGTGGAAGGCAAGCTTTCGCGTTTCCTTCGTAGAGGCATAAGCCACGTTGAATTGCATCTTTGGCAACAACGCCGAATTCAATGACCGTTTCTTCTTGTCAGCAGATGTCGGAACCATCTGTAGCTGCGTGTCTTCTATCATCAAGCGCGCTGCATCATCCTTCTGTGTAGACAAATTGATCCTTCTAAAAGACAGAACGAGGTCCTCGCTCTCGGTGTTGGCGAAATGCGCAACTGAAGTACCGACAACCCAGGTAGCTTGCAAGTCGAGCAATTCCATACAATACGTTGAGCTGAACAAAGCCCCCGAATTGATACTGTCATTATCGGTGTCACCACGACTCTTGACGCTTTTGGCGTGTTTACTAGAAAGCCTGCTCTTGGTATGACGCAGCCTCTTGAGATACTTCTTCTCTTTCGATAGGTCAAGGTCCTTAATCTTGTCCTGTAAATGGTTCATGACGTCTACAACAGCCGAGGCAGTATCAGCAAACACGTTGAGCTCAAGACCGGAGCTTCGAACACGATATAATCTTCGTTGTGGATCGGATTCCTGCTCCGTGGTAGCCTGGATGATTGCGCTGAAAGTTAGGTTGCCACAACGGCGAACAGACTCAGTGTCCGACGTCGTCATATCAACAGTCACTTCGTGAATCCGAACGATCGCTTCAGGGAAAAACATTACTTTGTCGTTCGAGTCTATGTTCGTGGCTTTCAGTTGTACAGATGACAAGCGGAAAGCTAGATGAGCTGTAGATGACTTTGAGTCTCGGCCGGGTGCTGTCGCTACGACGTTCATTCCAGAGAAGGTCATTTGTATTCCGAACAGCAAATCCTTGGCACTGGTGGGTGGCTTTACCACAGGACCTCTATTGCTAGGTGGGAATATTTCCTCAACGTGCGTTCTCAGGACTTCTACATCATCCTTAACGGCGTCTAACATCTGCGTTATCTCGGGTTTGTTCAGCGTGGTCGCAAGAGCCTGTATCTCGGAAGCTTGAATATGAATGGTCTCGATGATACCGGAAGCCATAATGCGTGTCTCTTGATCGTTTTGTGAGATGTTCAGTCTGCCATTGACCGCAGGCAACTGCAGAGAACTGATGACGTGTGACCCTTCATCGGATTTGCTGTATAATCTATGATGACTGGCATCAAGATCATAGTCCATGCGAAGAGTGATGTCCTTCCCAAGCGTCGGGATCACTGCAATACGACCCGACTTGCCAGAGATGGCCCAGCCAAGAGGACTCAGTAGTGCGAGCTCAACTTGATAAGCATCCATAAACAGGGCTAATGTGACATTGGGAAGCTGGGTGTCACTAGGGCTGTTAACATTTGATTGACTCTTGCCCGTCTTGTGGTTGCCAATAGCCTGGATCGCTGCGAATTGGCGCATGAAGTAAGCGACCTCATCCCTGAGTACGAGATCTACTAACTCGACCATGCCTAGCACGTCTTCTTGGATCTTGACAATGATCATCTGACTGGCTGCTGCAGCCTTGATCTCGTCAGGAATGTTGCTGCTCTTCTCATGTTCGACCAGAGCAAAATAAAGGCTAGGCTGCTCAAATTGTACCTTAGCAAGTGAGCGAGATCGAGAGAATATCTCCCCAACAGCCAGCTCTAGATGAATGTGAGCAGTCAGAATTTCTCCAAGATCGGAGTCCTGTTTGTCGATATCGATGAATGAGAACCGCATGCGCCGCCCAGTCATGACTGTGCGAAGGTGGATAGTATCGAGAATGATTTGGGACCTGTTCGTGGCGAAAACCACCTGAATACTCTGATCATGACCGAGCTTGTTCTTCTGCTTTGAATGAGCAGCCTTCGCCAGAGCTGTCGTATCCGGCGCGGTGTCCTCTTTGGTGAACAGTCGAGTGAGCGCTTCCGCAAGCTCACAAATTTCCCAATGCACATGGAGCAAAGATTCCCGAGCACTGACCTGTACTGTGGATGACTTTGAGGGCGTTTCAACAATTACCACGCCAAGAGCATCCGGTTCTTTTACAGGAGGCAAAAGTGCGACATTAATTGCCAGTATGACCAGCTCGACCTCACTCTGCGTCGGACCAGGGTCAACCGTCAATTTTACACCACCAGACTTGACGTCAAGGTACAGTGGTGCCGAATTTGGAGTAGGCAGACTGTCAGTTAGGTGGCCAAACAGCAGCCTCATAGCAAGGCTTTTGTCGACGTGCGCCAGGTCCCAGGTTCGCCATTGGTCCCACATCGCGATAATCTTCTCTTCAGCGTCATCTGGACAGCCCACACTCCTTTGAGCACACTTCCTTGTCAGGTCACGCTTCTCATATGAAGGGAGACATTGCCAGGTGTAGCGGAAACGTGAGATGATCTTCCATGAATCGTGGCTGCGTAGGTGATCCCTTGCGGCCCGCAAAGCGTACGATGCTTTCGTCAAGAAATCTGGGTCGGTGTATTGATCCTGCACACTCGTCAAGTACCACGCCAGATAACGCAATCTATCGTCGTGTCGCTCATCAGCAACAACGAACCCACTCGCCATATCCTCCGCCAAAATTGTTGTACGATGGACCAGCGAGGCGAGGTATTCGATCTTTTTGCTCGCTGCAGCAATCTCAAACGATTTGAATGAAAAGTTTACAGAACTCTCCTTGTTCTGCAAAGACCAGACAAGGACGTCTCGCAATTCCGCTTGGACTGCGACACCCTCACTTGGGCCTTCAAGAGCGCGCTCCGTAACTGAGAGTCCGAGCGAATCCAGCGTGGTATGCAACGCTAACGAGTCTTCACCAGCTCGTTCTCCAGGGAACTTCTTTATGCGTGCAGCCAAGTTCAGATGGTTTGCAATGACATCGTATTGGTCTTTGCCACCAACACATGTTGAAGTAGGGCTAAAACCGTGCTGGAAGCGAATGTGGGCGAAAGGAACACGGACGTTGAATTCTAATGAGCTTCCGATGCCTTCGAGACGCGTCCTATTGTCCAAAATTTTGGTCATGACCTTCACTTGGAAGTCATCTAGCAGGTCTTCTGGACGCTGTGGCTGGACGATCTCAACCAGATTTGAGACACTCTTGACAAATGCTGGAGTGCAATAGATTCGTATACCTGGCTCTGCACTGACGAGCAGGGATGTGTGCGAGAAACTCTCATCCAAATGCCCCGTGGATACATCGTTGAAGACGAAAGATCCGTGTCGGTGATCTTGGGAAGATGATGGCGGCAAGTCAGGTATGGACGGGACGTCGGATAGGTCCGGGTCAGCCTGATCCAACGGGAAGTATGGAGGAGCCAATGAACTCGAAAAAGCTACGGATGAAGGTGGAAGATTGCGTCTTTCTCGATCATGCTCTTCCTGATGTGTGTAGAATGGAGCTCTACTTTCCTCACGATTTGTAGAGCCACCAAACAAGGTGCGGCTTCTACTAGTTTCAGCAGTCTTTGAGGCGTGTTTGTGCTTGAGGGTTGACCGGATGCTGCCAGCGAATGAGCCGTTAGATACAGACCGTGTCGGGCCTGTGCCTGCGCATCGTCCCCTTGCGATTGACTCGTTGTTGAGGGATTCTGTTGACTTCATGGACGTTGTATCGATTGTGCGTGGCGCATAAAACAATATTGGCTGTGGTAGGTCTGGAAATTGCATAGCGGGTGGACGCACATCAGCTGGCGTGGTTGTTGTCCGATCAAGAGCATCGTCCAATTCATGCTTGAATATGAAATTGGCGCGATTTGTGCGCTGATCATGCTCACGCATGTGGACTTGCTGCTTTTCACGATCTGCGGTGAAGCCGAGATTCCTCTTAAGCATATTCAAAGACAATGTAGTCTGGAAGAAAGCATGTGTTTCGACGATCTGCTTCTCGCCAGCATGAGTGCGGTGGCGGGACGCTGATTGAGCGTCAACAGCACCAAGCGTTAGGTCTGGCACGCAAGCCGAGAGGCGCTGGGAGAACGATGTACCTGCAAGGTCGTTGAAATCCAAGGTGATGGCGCTCATCTTGACCAACAGGGCTTCAGGTGCAACATGCAGCCCCAGATGGATATCTTTGGTCCTCAATCTTAGCAGCGTAGCGTCATGGATGGGTGGGATCTCCGTAAGAGGCAAGGAGTTCTCGTCGTCATCCAGAGTGAACGCGAAGGAACGCGCTGCTCCGGCTGCAGTCTCGATGAAGGAAGACGTGCACTCTCCAGAGATTGTGCCGACGTCAAAATCCCAGTTACAGATATAGGTGGGTTCAGTGGGTGGTAGACCGAATAAACGATGGCCAAAGATGGCCACAGAATCAATGAAGATCTCTGTCTGACCACTGGAGGGCGTATTAGCTTGCTCGGGGCTGGCATCTGGGCTGACTGGTGGCTCTGACAACGAGATGCTGATGGGGCTGAAGTTTACCATCAGATCCATGTAGTAGTTGGTGAAGCGAAGATCCGCAGATGCGTACGGTAAGTCGGCTCGAATACAGCGGTCGGCTGAGTACAGATTCGACGGTAGAAGCAGACTGGCATCGTCGACCGAAATACAGAGAATGACGTCGAGGTCATTCGAGATTTTGGCGGGCTGTTTATCAGCATCCGGTCCATCTTTCAGTGGGCCAGTGCCAGGAAGGCCTTGAAACTCTTCTAGCGTCTTGAAATGCATATCGTCGCCAAAGTAGTTGTCTTTGACTTTCATAAAATGATGAATGAGCCAGCCATACAGCTCCAGGGTCAGTCTGTGTCCTTGTATGTCCAAATACAGCCTGTCGGTATTCAAGGCGTCAGTGGTGGTGACATATGTGTGCGATCCAATGAGGGTCAGAACTCCTAACTTCGCGACTTTAGGGGAGGCAAGGAAGGTCTTCAGGGTATTCTTTGAGGGCATCAAGACCTCCAAGCCCATGTCTTCGCCACGAACATCGAACTGTATCTCGTTTTGCAACGGCCGGAAGTTGTCAAGTGGAATAGTGACATCTCCGCGAATATGCTGGCCTGACAGTATGATGAAATTGTTGTCGTCGAGATCAGCTGGATTGTTCACAATGTTGGAGTCGTTAGTGTTCATGTACAGCTTGAAATTGCTGAAGTCGACGTGGAGAAGATAACGGAAAGGCACAAAAACAAAGTAGTCAGGAGGTGGACCAGCACCCCAGTCAGCCACCAGATCTGTCAACAGAAACAGGTGATCTCTGAGCAAGAACAGCTCGAGATCTTGGCATTTGATGTTGAACATCCATGTTCGCAGTGTATTCCAGGCGAGCGGTGCCGCCAAGTCACAGTCGAGTGCAATAGGCCCGGAGCGCCAGAGCAGACCATGATTAACGCTGGATGATATTTCGGTGCTTTTGATCGACACGTCTAGCTTATTGCCGAAACCTTTGCTAGAAGCGACCATGTCCATGGTGTAATTGACGGTTGAGTCACCAGCGACCTTGACGTCGATCCAGGCAAAGGGACGGACATTCTGCGCTGCTGTGGTATCTCTTTGCTTGCCACGGCGTTTTCTGGATTTTGCTTTCCCCTTACTTCTGTCGTTTGCTGCCTTCTCATGCGCTGCCAACGTATGTGCTTTCCCCTTCCATTTCCAATCTTTTGATGGTTCCCGTATTGGTATACGCAATACGGTGTCTTCTCTGATGAACAAGAACAGTTTGAAAACAGAAAGGGCGCGGGGTTCTCCAGCTTTAAGAGGCTCGGCGGGTACAGCATTGACTCGCGCTCCAGGGAAGAAGACGTTCTGGAAGATGCCTCTATGACGATCTGCCCAAGGACCATAATTGATGGTGCCGCCAAACACCTCAATATCCATGCCATAGTCAGGTGGAATGCTGCCGTTGATGTCATGTGGGCGACTAGGGTCCACAAACATACTGTTGTCAATCTCAGCAGGTATTGGACCCGTCACGTCCCAATAGAAGCTGACGTTCACGCAGGGAATATCGGCAATGAGAGAGGTTTTGGCATATTCAATTCCATCCCATTCGCCATGGCCGTCGTTTTGACTATCATCGAGGTAGCGTGCTAGACCCTGCCACTTTTCTTGGCCCGGAAAATGCCACTGGGGCGCAAAATACTTGCTATCCCTTATGCCAGTCTTTGAATGTGTGTGTACTGAATCCGATGAGCTGGAGAATAGTCTAGATAAAAGCGGCACCTTCTTCGACCACGACTTCCGTCGCTTGTATGTTACGTCTTTTTCAATGATCTGCTCTTCCGAAATGCCATGGCCGGAATCTTGCTTGTACTGTGCAGCCGAATCGAGTTGAGCAGCCTTGTAGTCTGGATTAGGCTTCATGTGGACGACGGGATGTGTAACTTGGAAGGAGAATAACTGCTGGTACACGTCGAGGGGACCACTCGAGGACGCATCGAGAGTGCCGGTGGCCTTTTCGAACTGTGCTGTTATCACGGCGGGGGTGTTTTCATTGCCAACAACTATAGCGCCTCTGGTGATGTCAACATGAACTGGAAGGATCTTGAGGAAAGAAGGGAGGCTGTCTTTCTTAGGCCTTGGGGCTGTAGAGTGACTTGTGTCGACACGTAGAGCATTCCTCTCTTTTGCGGGTGGATCTTTCTTGAAGTTGCTGTGAGAAGGCTCGCCGTCGAGCGCGCTATCGTACGACTGCGATCCAGAGGCAATGCGTGTGTCGTTGGTCGAAGAGGTGCATGGAGGCAGTGTCTGCTCTGCGTCGGCGCTATTTGTACCAGCTTTGCGCTCGAAGGCCTGAATGATAGCATCATATGCAGGGCTGCGGTTGTACATGAAGGCTTCCACGCCAGACACCTTGATCGATATACGGCATGGCAGCTGCTTGGGCGTCTGTTTGCCTCCCTTCTCAGCCCTATCCACGTTTCTGCTCCGGCTTGTAGATGCCGACGGCGACGCGCCCAAGCCATTGGTGCTACTGCTGTCATCGCCGTCGACCGTGGGAGAGTCAATTTCAGTGTAGACTGCAGCATCTCGCACCCGGCGCAGCCAGTAGTTCCAGGTGATGTAGCCGCCGTGAACCAGGATTGTCTCGTTGTGGGCGTGGTAGCGTATGTCCTTGAAGAAGATGCGGCCACCGAGGGGCGAGATCTGCAGGCCGGTAATGTCGATGTAGGCGTGGAAGTTGCGCCAGGTGTATGCGCGGACGGCATAGGATATCAGGGTCGCAAAGAGGCGGTTGAAGTAGAAGAAGAAGAAGATGGTTAGGATGCCGCAGATGAGCAGCTCAACGAGGAAGACCCTGGGCAGTCAGTCAGCGCAGCCGCTGCGGCATGTGGTCTACGGCGAGCGCACCAATTGAAGCCGTCGCGCGGGTTCAGCGGCTCTGCGACGATTCCGCCGGCCATGGTTGCAGCACGGTGTGGAGAACGAACAGCGGCTCATCATGGTGCTGCAGCGTGCAGAGCCATGTCGGGGGGGGGGGGGGGGGCACTGGTTAGGGGGGGGGGGGGGGGGGGGGCCCGGGGGGGGGGGGGGGGGCGGGGGGGGGGGGGGGGGGGGGGGGGGGGGGGGGGGGGGGGGGGGCACTGGTTAAGCTGGCGGCAGCTGCCAGGGCTCGCGGCGGCGCGGCGGTGCGTCGGTGTGGTGCTGAGTGAGCTGGGTGGTGGACTGTCCCCTTGCTGGCGCGAGGCTGCTGGTGGGCGTGCAGTGCGCCCGGTGCAAGGCGCGTTGGCGGCAGCGCTCACTAACGGGCGCGGGCGCGGGCGCAGGGCTCGCGGCGCGTCATGGAGGCTGCGAGCCGGGCCAGTCGCAGGCGGAGGAGCCCAAGAGCTTGGGCTCTCCACAATCTGGGCCGCCGCCGCCGCCTGCGAGACGCAGACAGAAGGCAGCCGCACACGACATCGACCCGCTCAACGCCTGGAGCTTGTCACCACTGCACTCTGCACTCTGCACTCTGCACGCCATGGCCGCCCGCTGTCGCTGAGAGACTCCAGCAGCCAGCTCCACAGCGCCTCTGCACGCAGCCGTCCTGCGCCCACGCCCGCCGTCGCACCCAACACCGTCTCCACCATGGCTGCAGGCATCCTGCAAGACGTGCACCCAGCCGCCGTCGAGGGAGGCACTGGCCAGAGGCTCGGTCACGCCGTCATCATTGTCGCCGGCGTCTGCGCTCTTGTCTCGAGCCTCGTCACCTTCCTGTGAGTCGCACCGCTGCTCGTGCTTTGTTTATCCGCTGACGTAGCTGCCAGAGCTGTGTGGTTGCAGACGTAAGTAGACCGCTGCGCATACTCTGGCGCCTTCTCACTCCAGTGCAGGAAAAACTACCGAAAGCCACTGCTTCAGCGATATGTCGTACGCATCCTCCTCATGTAGGCTTACCCTCCCCGGCCTGCAGCCTCCACTCACAACGTCCAAAAGGGTGCCTATTTACGCCGCCGCCTCGTGGGGCAGTCTGATGTCTGTCCAAGCAGCATCCTGGATTGACCCGCTCCGCGACATCTACGAGGCCTTCACCATCTACACCTTCCTGCAGCTCCTGATCAACTTCATTGGCGGCGAGCGCGCCCTCATCATCCTCATGACCGGTCGAGCCCCGGTGGCTCATCCATGGCCCCTGAGCCTCGTCCTGCCCAAGCTCGACATATCCGACCCTCACACATTCCTCGCTGTGAAGCGCGGTATTCTCCAGTATACATGGGTGAAGCCCTTGCTCGCACTGGCCGGCATCATCATGAAGGCAACAGGCGTATACAAAGAGGGTTACATCAACCTCTCGTCCGGCTACTTCTGGGAGAGTTTTATCTACAATGTCAGCATCACAGTGTGTTTGTACGCCCTTGCCATGTTCTGGGTATGCATGACAGAGGACCTGAAGCCTTTTCGGCCAATGCCCAAGTTCTTGTGCATCAAGGGCATCATCTTTGCGTCCTACTGGCAGGGGCTCTTTCTCTCCATTCTCGTCTGGCTGAAAGCCATCCCGGACGACGTGCCAGGCTACTCTGTCGACAATCTCGCCACAGCTATCCAAGATGCCCTTATCTGTTTCGAGATGCCTCTTTTCGCCCTAGCGCATTGGTACGCTTTCTCGTGGCACGATTATGCCGACAACACCATCTCAGCCGCCCGTCTACCCGTCAAATACGCATTGCGCGATGCGTTCGGGCCTTTGGACCTCATTCAGGATACCAAAGAGACTTTTGCTGGAAAAAAATACGACTACCGCCACTTCGATGCCCGAGACAATGTCCTCGCTCACGAAGAGTCTTCGTCCCGCGCTGCGCGAATGAAGGAGGGCATGAGGTATGAGAGAAACGGCAAGGGCAAGTACTGGATACCCAAGCCAGGCCAATCATCTGAGCATGAACCACTTCTCAATAAAGTATCCCATGGGCGAGCCAGGGCCATGAGTCCTGGCCCACGCCGCGCACTTGAAGGTGGCAAGTATGGCACTGCAGACGATGTCGAGGAGCCAACGCTAGAGCCTGAAGACGAAAGACTGTTCGACAATGCCCGTGCATTAGAATTTGGTGATTGGAATGTGAGTTACGAGGTCTCCTTCGAAAGACACCTCACTGACACGTCCATAGTACCCGGTCATCGAAGCACACCGCGCTAGACGCGAGGATCGCTTCACGACAGAACCTCCAATAATCACTGCGTCAACGAACCGCAATTATCTACAACCGACTGCTGACAACAAGCGAAGACGGAAAAGCCAAATCAAAAAGATACAAGAAGAGCAGGGTAAACACGACAAGGGAAAACAAAGGAGCGACTCCTCCAGCAATGGCGGATCATCGAAACACAAGTCTCGAGCTCCTTTGGTGGGGAATCTACTGCGCCAGAAGTCATCGTCCTCTTCGTCTGCCAAGTCAGATAAGAGTCAGCTTGTCGATCTTGTGGTCGAAGATCATGAGGCCGAGGAAGTCGACCGAATCCGTGCACGCAAAGAAGGTGGGCCCGCGTGGAACGAGGTTGAGAACAAACACTTTGTGCACACCTATCCGCAAGAGGGCCAGGCGGAAGAGGTTCGTGAGGGCTTTGAGCCTGACGTCCCCGAAGCACACAACCCTGAGCGTGTCCACAATTTAGACTATCCTTTCAGAGTGGGTAGCGATGAAGATGAATCGGACAAGAAAGACTTCAAGCCCCCCATTAACGAAGAAGCTGAGCGCTGGGAGACCCGCAGGTATGACGACGACGAAGATGCCTCAGACGCTGCGCACAAGTCTTATGAAGACCGACCGAGTCCCAATTATGGCAGCTTCAGAGAAGAGCGGCATGTCTGGGGTCAGGACTAATCGTGGCCGCGATATGGAAAATACCGATTGTCGTTTGGAACAGTTTGCATGTATACTGCGTTTGCGGAGTGCGCATGTGGGCAGTTATATACCCTTGCTTTGTACATAACGGAGTTTGTGCGTTTTTGATCCTCGCCATGTGGTCTCGTAGCGAGCAAGGACGAATTTAAGGATTGTGCCACTCATTGCGCACCGTTATGTGTTCTCAATTCGCCTCTACATGTCAATATCCAGCGCAGTGTTACTTCGAGAAAACACAGTGTTCGGTTCCAGTTGAATTGAGAGCGTGGCTGCGATGCCATTGTTTTTCGAGTGTGTTGCAACTAATGTACAAAGTGGAAATGTTCTGGACTCTACGATGCCCCAACTGTTGCGGCAGCAAAAACAACGACAATACAAAACCGCTCATGTTCGCATGGCAACCTCATTCAGCCTGCAAATCAAGTGTTAGGTTTCCATATTCATTCGTTCTCACTACATAGCCAAAACTACATCAACGACGCATTACACGTCTGAAAGGGGGTATATCCATCGAAGCGAACAAAAAAGGCGCCTGGGCATCCGCATGCACGGAGGGTATATGCCCAGGCCGACGAAACAGAAGCTCATGTCTGACGAAGTTACCCCACCAGTAATCCTTCCACGCGTACATGTGCCAGCACAAAACTCACATGCCTTGCATAGAATCCTGCAGCCAAGAGAACCCCACGACTAAAACGCCACACCGACCATTCCCATGCTCATGTGCGGGCTAGGGGGAAATCGCCGTCCGCTGTGCATCCCCACGTCCTTTGCAAACAGCTCCTGGCCTGGCAGAATGTGCTCGACCGGCGACACAGGCGGCCACATCTCGCGCAGACCGCGCGCGCTGCGGGTGCTCCTATCGCTAGCCAGAGCTGCTTCGATGTCCTTGTCCTCAGCTCGCAGCACGAGTGGCGCCGGGACGCGGCGTGCACGTCCGCTTCCCTTGAGTACGTTGACGCGCGCGTGCGTTGCGGGTTCCGTCTCCTCGTCGGGGGTGGTAGACCGCGTCGTAGAGTAGCTCGGCACAAGAGTCACGGTCGTAGCGCCTGTTTCGGTGCTGTCGTTGGAGTCCTGCGAGTCCTGGCGCACGTGATATGGGATCCGGCTCTCTGCGGTGCTGGGCTGTGTCGGTGGGGAGGGGAGGGGCGGGTATTCGACTTTGTAGAATGGGGTCAAGTCCTTCGCCTTGGGCGTTGTGGGCCGTGACGAGGAGCGGCGCAGCCAGTTGCTCAGACGATGAAGCGAGGTTGTTGATGTCGAGCTTGCTGTCTTGGGAGGAGGAGGCGTGATTGGGTTGGAAGTCAAGGGCCCCGTGAAGTTGCGTGCCGGTGGGTAAAGTGAGAAATTGGGAGCGCGGCGAAGGGCGGGAGTGGAGGAGGATGGAGGGTTGGGGAGAGGTTTATTGGCGAGGGGAACAGAGAAAGCAGAACCAATATCTGAGAGAGTTTCGGAGCGGACGTGCATGCGCATCGAGGGCGCGAAGTGAGGTACGTGGTGGGATGGCGAGGGAGGGATGCGGCTGCTAAGAGCTGGGGCCTGAATCTGAGAGCGGTAGGCGGATGCGCGGCGCTCTTCAACGATGGTGTTGAGCTCACGAATGGCCTCATCAACCTCAGTGTTGGTTCTTCGGAGACTGCTAGGCCTTGTGGGTGCAGTGTTTGCTCGGCCGCGGGATGGTGAGGGGAGACGGGACAGGACCCGAGCTGGTGTGTTTGTACCAGAGGTGCGCGAGCGTCGTAGCAGTCCAGGGCCACGGACGACCGACTCCAGGCTGGTCTTTGGCTCTTCACTCCACGACGGCAAGCCCGGTGTAGCCATTGTGCCAACTGTTGAGCCTGAGAATCTCCTGTCATGGGCAGTTGTGCTCTGCACACTCTGCACACTCTGTACACTCTGTACACTGGCACGTCTCGAACCAGAGCCGACTGGTTTTCTTGGAATATTATGTGATGATGGGTTCGAAAAGTACGGCCCTGTTGGTATGTCACCGCCGCGAACTCGCGCCGGCGCGGGCATGCTTAGCGGTGACGGTTTGCTTGTCCAATCGTCCTCTTTCTGAAAATCAGGGAGCGGTGATAGTCGTCCACAACCGTCGCTACCATACATCGACAATTGTAGAGGACGAAAACTGCGGCGTCTGGTGTTCGACGGCGCATCATTGACCATAAACTCTAGGCTGTCAAATCCATCGAAATGGCGAAAGTTGGTAGGCGCGCTGATGCTGGGTCGGGAGTGTGACTGTTTAGGTCGAGCGAGATTGGCCAGGCTTGCTCGTGATGATGCTCTTGCAGCATATTCACGACCGTTCGTGACCCACTGTGAGATATGCTGGCTCACGGTTTGACCTGTTGTTGGCCGCGGAGCCAAAGGATTTGTTGGAGAGACTGGCATGGCTTGTGGCTGGTCGTATATCCGTGTAGCTGACCGACCTGGCAGTTTGTCAGTACACTGCTGTCGCTGGCTGCGGTCATGATATTGCAACGTCTGAGACATCGTGTCGATTTAAGACATCTGGATCTAGATGCACCTATGCAAGGTGGCCATGCAGCTCCACACAATGTGGATCATAGACAGCAAGGCAAACCGGTGTATCTCCACTATCTTGAAGCTGTAAGGTAGGGTCGCAAGGGCGGCGAACAATGCAATCATCGCGACGATGAAGTTCGCGTTGTTTGTATGACGAAAGGAACTCGTTAAACGTACCATCGTGCCCTTTCTCCTTAGGTGCAACATCATCCCTCGATGCACAGCATCCCCCAACCCCAATAGTCAACCACGAGTTCTTTCTTCGGTGGCCCTCCATATTACTCAATGCTGCAACCAGGCAGCTAGTATTCCATCTCAGTCCAGGAGGTGTACACTCTTACGCAAAACGAACGAAGCGGCAACCGAGTAGCCAGCGGGTCTCGCCTTGCAGAAGAACCAACAAAAGTGAACGAATAGAAAAAAAGCACGATGGTGAAAGACAGCGACAGTTGACAATAGAAGAAGGGTAAAGAACAAAAAAGTAGCCCGCAAGCGATGTGTTGTTTGCGTTCCAGAAGGTCGATGTGCGTCCGTCCGCAGCTTCGGCCTACTCAAGACAAACCTGTCGTCCCAACCTTCAGCAAGTCGCTCGGCTAGCCACGCGACAGGACGACATTCATCCAAGATATAGATGAACGACGCCCCGCGCGCTGGCTATCGACTGTGTTGCGCCCAATGGAAAGATCGCATTGCGACGTCGTTAACGTGCAACACCTGTCGGCAGCTTTAGGTTCATGGGCGGCTGGGGGATGTGTGCACGTTCATTGGATGCAGCACGTTTTAACCGCTGAAGAGGTGCAGCGAAGGCCAGCCATTCACGGCACAATAGCGCTTACGGCTTGAAACGGACAGATGCCAGAATGAGTGTGGCAAGCTGGGGTGAGCTTGCGCATGTGGGTTCATGCATGGCGCAGTGGGTTCCTCCACGGCAGAGCATGTGCATGTGCAATGTGTGTGGTGGGACCATCCTGGAACGGCAAGAGCGATCCCGTGGATCAGTGAATGTACCTGTGACAGCGACAGTTCACGATAGCCACTGAAACGTGAGACGCGTGTCATAAACGGAACGCAAGGCCTTCATCGATCTGTAAGGTGCGAAAGAGTTGTTTTGGCGAGATTTCTCTAATGGGTCGAGATTTATCAGCCAATGAGATCGCGAGGCATTTCCAATTGGATAATTTTCCAGATACATGAGACGAACGTTCTTCGTCCCATGGCCAATCAACTGCCCGAATCGTACATTTCTCAATCACACCCGCAACCCGCGAGCTCGTGTTTACGACTTGCTGGAGCCAGCGCATGGCCGCATTAAAGGTTCTTCGATCCATGCCGATCAAGTTGCACTTACGCATGCATCTCTTTTAAGCATGTGGAGACTGAAAACAGTCCGTGTGGAGGAGTTTGTTGCAGCTTTGTT
Organism: Stagonosporopsis vannaccii; assembly: GCA_028584115.1. NCBI lineage: Eukaryota > Fungi > Ascomycota > Dothideomycetes > Pleosporales > Didymellaceae > Stagonosporopsis > Stagonosporopsis vannaccii. The sequence goes on along the minus strand of VWXS01000104.1, from coordinate 29,011 downwards.
GGGATCAGCGGTCGCCATAACAAACAGCATCAAGTACGCGAAGCATGCTCAAACAGCGTCACGACAGCTGTTAAAGAAAGCAGCGTATGGTAGCGTGAAAGGTAGGCTAAGCAGTCTTCTTGATTCGGCCCAGCTTTCACCTAGTGTTCGACACCCCAAGCTCTGCCAATCTTTTGATTCATGGTAGTTTGGTAGGCTCACCACATCGGGATGACCGTCTTGTCTGAACGGGTATATTGAATAGTGCTGTATGTACAAGAGGAGCCCAAACCACTCTGCCTTACACCGACCAAGTAGAGAATCGCATGCTTGCTATTACCGCCGTCATAGTGAAAACCAAAAATCGCCATCGTACAAACCGGTGTTCAATTGTTCCAAGGTATGCATCGCTAGTGTGCACTAGTTATGGATCTCTTGAATGTTGCCAAGGTTTGAAAACTGTCTTGTGCTTCTCGTGGAGATGCACCTAGTTCTTGGGAGGATAGCGCTTGAAGAAGTACCTGATTGACGTGAGCTCTCGTGTTCGTTTCGCGATCGAAGCGCTGACTTACTGGCTCACATAGTAGTCTCCAAGACCAAACAGTCCAACGACACCAGCCCAAGCAGCGACAACCTTGCCAGTCAACTCGCCGCGGCTGTATTTCCTGTATGCGCCAAAACCAAGGGCAGCACTGATGACAGCGAGCCCAATGGCGTTGCTCAAAACGACGGGGTTGTCGGCGTTCTTTCTCGCCTTGTCCTTGGCCTTCTCTTTCTTAGCGGCGGCGCTGTCACGGATCTCCTTGGCGGCGTCCTTGATCTCTGCCTCACGCTCTTGACGAGCAGCTTGGGTGTCGGTCTTGACAGACTGCGATTCGTAGTCTGATGGGACAGAGGAAATGTGTGGGCTGTCGACGTCGACGAGAGACGAGACGGAGTCCTCGGTATGCGCAACCTCGGGGACGGCGGGCGCGCGACTGAGTACTCATTAGCAAACATGGATCGCGAGCCGACCGCAAGACACTTACGCCTGCTCGTGGTTAGTGATTGCCTAGGGACGATTTTCACATGTACTAACCTCCTCGGGGCTTTGCTTGGGGCCGCTGGCAGCAACGTCGGCGTAAGACATGATGATGTGCGAAGGTGTATAGCAACAGAGAGTCTGCAAGAGCGCGATGAATTTGCGGTTGAAGGGTTGATGAGCTGATGGAAGAACGTGAAGAGTCGATCGTGTGATGCTGGAGTTGGCAGCTCCCTCACATGTCGAGCCGGGTTTTAGCGCCTACTACGTCATTCGAGCGTAGCGTCTGCCAGGAACGGGAAGCTTTCTTCGGCTGATCGACTGACCACCCTTCAGGAAGATGGGACTTTGTGCGTGCCTGTCACTCCAATTGTGATTGCCATGTGTCAAGCGCTTTGCGGAGGGAAGAATTGCGGTCGCATGCAAGAGTGCAATTATTCGTGCTATCTCGCGGCTATTACGCACGCAGGTAACCCTCAAGGGTATAACAACAATCCGTATGCGCCTGAATGCCTCAAATAGGCGTCCATCCTTCGACCATCATATGATACAACATTGTGCAAGTGTGGTCAATGAAGCCTCGATGCATAGTCTCCGTCCAAAGAAATGCGCTAAGAGACACCTACGCTACCGAGTCGCATCGCAAGCAAATAGGAAAACAAAGTGCATATGGCCAACTTCAAAAGAGACAACTCAACAAGGAGATCCACGACAACCTTTTACGCCTCTCGGATGCATCCAACAGAGGCGGTCCAGCCCAGCAGAAGTCTGAAGTGTCATGATTCGGGACGCCGACAAAGATTGGTTTCTCCAGCAAGTCCGCTGCTGGTACGTGATACCGTACCTACACACTTCACGACCTCGCGCGGCACGATGTCTTGTAAGCAGATATGTAGGCCAAGAACCGTTCGGGATAGTTCTACTCATCACCAAACACAGTCTTGTAATTTTCCAACAAAGCTTGAACAGCCACGCGCTGCTGCTGCACATCACTTAGTTCTCGCTGGATGTCCATTGGCCGCATGATCGTGGGCGCAAAAACAACGGCAAGGTTGAGTGGTGACATCTGAGGATGAATCAGTGATGCTGTACAGACATGTAAAGTGAGATCACATACCAGGTTCTCGCCTTGGTGCTCGATCACCCGCGACAAATGGAAGACGAGGAATTGCAAAGTATCGCGATGCGCCTTTGGAATTTCCTTGATTGCCTCTGCCAGGGCCTTGGACTGCGCCTCCTTGTCTTCAAGTTCTGTTCAGGTTGTTAATAAGACAATTTTTTTTTAGTAAAGAGAAAAGAACAATTATACTTACGGCCAGCCTCCAGGAACTGATCGTACACATCGAATGTAATCAACGGTATGGGCAGTCTGCGGAAATAGTTTTTCAAGGCTGACGTGATGGAGTGAATGTCGAGATCAGGGTCCGAAATGTCGTAGTCCGCCTTCGCTTCAAAACCGCTGCGCACCTGGTTGACTTGCGAGCTGCCTCCACTTTTACGGTATACTCCTTCGACATCCATGCCGCGCAATTCCACTTCGGAAATGCAACGCATGACGACCCCGGGTATCATGTTCTTCTCGAACTCACAACGAGCAGACAGGTCGGATCCGAAAAGAACGGTGCTAGCATCCGCAGCGAGGTTAGTGCTGCTGTTGTTCGCCTGCATAGGCTTGAAACGATCATTTGCCTGTTTGCTCGCGCCTCCCTTTGCACCACTCCCGCTGAACCATCCTTTGGGCGTCTGCTCATCCTTGCTCTTGAGAGAACTAGACATCGAAGCAATGTCTGGCTGCTGGTGGACTGAGCCATAAGGAGTTCCAATGACCTTGATATCCTTGTACTCCTCCTGCTTCTGTTCTGAGCCAAATGCACCCTTGAATCCTTTAGTCACGTTGGTCGTGAAAGCTTGACCACCTTTCTTGAACTTGGAAAATTTGTTGGGCTTTCCCTTGCGGATATTGACGACCTGCGGCTGCGCAAGGGTTGCCTCGCTATCTCCGTCGTGAATGTGTGGGAAAGATGGCTCATGGGGCAAGCTATGAGAATCAAGTGAGAGCTCGGATTTGCCGCCCTTGTGCTGTGTGCTGTAGATGCCGAGGCCGTTCGCTGCGGCATCAAATGGGGGTGCCCCCTTCTTGTTGTTCATCGTCTTCTGAATGTTCTCAACGAGCTCCCTATTCATTGCAGAGAGCTTGGCATTTTGGGCCGTAAGGGATTCATACTCCTGGAAGCCCTTGTCTTTCATCTGGATCAGGTTTGAGATCTCGTCTGTGAGCTCGGCACGCTTAGATATCAAGTCCTCAATCTGTCCGCCAAGTTGATCCTTGAGCTTGTGCAAGGAATTGGCGAAATCTTTGAGTATGTCCGACTTGAGTTGGTTAATGTCCATCGAGCCATTGCTCTCCTTGGCGTGTTTGAGATGCTCAGTCATGATCTCGAGCTCACGAATGACCATCTCGCGTTGAGTATCAAGAACCGCCATGGTGTTGCGCTTTTCACGAAGGACAGTGTTGGCTTGCTTAATGTCTGCTGCGCTGTGCATGGACTCCTGCAAGCCGTTCTTCTCAGCTTCGAGCTCTGCGATGCGCTGCTGAGCGCGGCGTAGTTCGTTGCGTAAATTGACACTTTCCTCTTTAGAGTCTGGCGAAGCGATGGTGGGACTACTGATGTCGATGGATCCATTCGTGGGCCACTTCTTGTGGCCTCCTCTTGAGGTGACCGAGCCGCGCTCACTGAGACTACGTCCGTGCTTGTGCACAGCATTCGAGACACGACGGAAGACACCGCCCTCTTTCTCGTCCTTTTCTTGGTTTCCAAGAAGACGGGCAAAGTCCTCGTCCATTGAGAAATCTCCCTGCGCGCTGTAACGGGGCAAGCCACTGCCAGTCGCATACAGATCTCGCGAATTCTCGCTGGGTAAGCTACTGATGGATTCACTAGCTTTGTGTGCGCTGGGTGGGTGCGGAGGGGCACGTGGGGATGTGAAGTTATCGGTAGATGGTGGCGGTCGTCGGTCTGCTGAACGAGCTGGGGGCACAGGCACGTCGGAGAAGGCCTTTGAGGGATCTAGAGGGCTGCTAATACCAAGGCCAGTGCTTAGATGAGCAGGAGCACCGTGAGTGGAAGATGTTCTCTTTGGGTGCTCGACTGTGGGAGTGGTCGGTGAAGGCCCAGATCTGTCACCAAGCTGGGCAGAGCCTGAGGGCCTCAGCGAGTCTCCACGTGCTGGGCGTTCAACGCGTTGGGTCGAGCTGAAGGACGACCCAGAAGCAGTCTCGGGCGAATCCTGGTTCCCAATTGGTGGCGACGACGTAAACGTGGGCTCGATCATTGGTCTGCTGAGTCTTGAAGACATTTCGGCGCCAGGGGAACTTGCACGCGGTGGTTCTTCGCTACTGTCCGAGTCTTTGCGTCTGGCGTCTGCCTTCTTGCTCTTTGGCACCTCCTGCAACTTGAAGGCATCTGTTGTGGAAGCAGGAGCCGGAGAAGCATGCTGACTGCGCGACCGCTCGTTGAGCGACGTTGATTCGCCACTAGACGTATCCCACTGCTTCCTGAGCGTGTTGACGATATGGTCAGAAGGCTGCCTCCCCTTCTCCTGAAATGCAATATGAGGGCTAGCAGGCGCGGGCCGCTCAGCGGACCCAGACCTCGAGTTGTTCTCCTTCAGCTTGTCGCGCGGATCAGCAGCTGGCCTATTGAAGTAGTCGCGGCCAGTCTTCCCATCGCTGGGTGTTGAACCAGAGCCCATGGTCCGGTCAGGAAACTGCCTGCTCGCTCGACTCAGAGGGGAGGGCCCAGGCGCTGGGTTCGGATCAAGGGCGAAAGGAAGCAAGATACCGTCGTCGCCGGTGTCGGACTCGCTATGTTTATGCTCCATGTTGTATGTTGTGGCAGGGAGAAGTATGTTGTCTGTGACATAGCAATGGTCAGCTCTCGAAGGTGGTGTGAAGATCAGAGGGTTGAAGTCAGTAGATGCGTACCTCTTCTTGCGGAGTCGCCCACGGATGGGGAAGTATCACGCCTGAAATTGGAGGATGAATCGCCCCTTCTGGGCTGAGGTGGGCGTGGAGAGGCATCGGCAGTGGTAGGCTCAGAGAAGACCTCAGACGGCGTTTCAACATCAGGTGTGAAGGCGCTGCGCTGCGACTGCTGCTCGTCGAACTGGGGCGGGAGTGCTGGAAGGGACTTGTCGACTTTGGGCGCCGCTGGTGCGGGGGGCTTCTTGGATTTCTTGCGGCGGCGAGCCATCAGAGACTCGTGGCATGACATGCAAAAGATACCTTGCGACGTGCGTGCATAGCGCAGGTTCTCAATCTTTCTCTTGCAGTTCCTGCATCTGAAGCAGTTGGCACAGAAGGCCTGGTCACCAGTCAGGATAGCGAGATCCTCGATCTTGTTCCCGCAGTGGTTGCAGCTATACGTGCAGTTGTTGCAGATCAGCGATCCGTCTCCGAGCAGCAGCAGGTTGGCGTCCGAGTCAAGCAGTGTGCCGCAAGTGTTGCATCGGAAGCAGTCAATGTGCCATCTGTTGCCCGCTGTGCATTGTCAGTACGTGAAGCCGGGTGCAGCGGTGCGGTGCAAGGGTGACGGGGAAGGCACGAGGGCCGGCGGGGGGCAGGCGTACCGAGCTCGAAAGCCTTTCCTTCCTCGAGGATCTGGGGCAGGCGTTAGCAAGAGCAGCAGCAGCAGCGAGGCCAGGGGCGACTGCGAATACCTCTCCACACCCCTTGCACGGGTACACGACGTCGTCCTGGTCCCCGTCCTGGTCCAGCAGCGACTCGGGGTAGCCGCCGGGCGAGTCCATGGCGGGCGGGCGTCGTGTATGTGTGCGTGTGCGTGTGTGTGTGCAAGTGTGTGCGCGCGCTCGGTCGAGGGTCGAGTGGTGGTATGGGCGAACGGGCGGGGCGTGGTGGTCGTTGGGCGGTGAGTCGGTGGGCGGGCGGGCGTGCGGGCTCAGCTGCGGCGGCGAGCGAGTGGAGGTGAAGTGAGAAACGATCAGGGCTTGCTGGCACCAGCGGGCATGGCGTCAGCAACAGTGCACGCGCGGATGCGACAGCAACGGCAGCAGCAAGCACCAGCGATGGGCGCTCGGGGGCGGGCGGGCTCTGCGGCGACTGAGGCTGGCGATATGTGGTAGCTTGCGAGTCGGCTCGCTCTGACCAGGCGGACCCTTGGATCTGGCGCTGGTGCTGGGCGCTCGTCGTGGGCGGCGGGTGCACAGACGGCGCGCGGCGCGCCTTCGCTGGACCTGCGTCGGGCTTGTGGGCGGCGCGGTGGCAGCGTGCAGCTCAGCGTGCAGCTGGGGGCTCCACAGAGGGCAGACGCCGGCGAGGCACGCAGGCAGCACGGGCAGGCGCACACGGCGAGGGCTCGACGGCAGCGCGCAGAGCTGCTGGCAGGCTGCGGGCGACTGCTCGTCCACCGCACAACCTCAGCCGCAGGGCCAGCGTCCCGCGCCAGGGCTCTTCGGAGGCAGTGTTTCATGTCGCCTGGCCACGAATCCTTCGGCCTCCTCCACACGCCCATGCCGCGTCGGTGCTAGCGCTGCCTCCATCTCATGAACCACGACCCTTTGGCGACGCCCGTCACGCTGTCGATATTGCGGCAGACGGGACGGCGACTCAGTAGAGAGCAGGATCGGCAGACCTGCATTCGCGCCCGCGCTGCTCGCCGCCAGCCAGTCGCTTGCTGCGGCGCGCTGCAAAACCCTCGAGACAGCATGGCGGCTTTGTAGACCACTGACCCCGTCCAGCGCCTGCTCGCGCTCGTTCACCACAGCGCACAAATGCAGGTACGCGGTCAGCTTGGTGCCCGTCTGACACTTGTCGGCCGCCGTCAGCTGCATCTGTGCATCGACCAAACCGCACAGCCCACAAGCAAATAAGGCATGTTTCAGGCCGCTCTGCATCACTGCGCTCCACCACACGTGGCCGCTGCCCGTCTGACAGGTAACGCTCAATCATAGACCTGAGGCTGCGGCAAACCTCGCACCCGGCGCCAGTAAACCTTTCATGTCTGGGCGGAACTGATTTCAGCCTGTTCTGGCTGATTTCAAGCCATGACAGGTGTGCCGCTGTCTGTCTTGGAGCTTGTACTCCCATCTGGGACACATTCGTTTCAACTCCACCCCAAGCATCACCCTATCGCATTGCAATCTGGAGACGTGGAATGGCCAAGGGTCATGAACGTGTTTCATCGTACCGAACGTCGCCTCTAACGATCCGCGCTGCCGGTACTTGCTACATGCTCCCGAGTTGGGATGTGATGCTTCCAACTCACAGCAGTGTTGATAACATGGTCACGAACTCGCACTAGTAACACATCTGTTACCATTTCATCTGCAGTTCGAAATCAATCATGTTCCACAATGCCGACGGTTTTCCATCTTTCTCTCTGCGTTCACAACATAACATTAGGCAGCCTTTCCATCATCACCGTCGGCCAAAGGCTACGTCCACTGCTCGACACTCGAAAGGTAGTTGAGAGGATCCTCGGAATCGAGCTCGGAATCGAAGAAGTTACACTACTTCTCAATTGTGCGCGCAAGTATGGTCTTGGCGTTCATGGCACTTAAAGCCCGTCGTTATCAGCATCTGGTTGCCATATGATACTCACGCATGACTGTTGTCTGGTCTGCCCTTTGAACTTATATACCGGTGACCGAACTTTCTTACAGACACTAGCTGATTGAGGATTTCTATCCGCCCTACTGGTATCCAAGCAAACTTGCAGCTCTCTCTCCTCGGAGAGCTGCTCCGCCTATCACTGGGTTTTCCTTGGCAACGAGCCGTTGCAATGCCCTGCTTGCAGCATGTTGTGTCTTTCCAGGCAGCTTGCCGTTTCTGCCGACTGTTCAGCATGATCGAAGCCGGAGCTGTTGTAATTTTTGCCGTGTTGTGGCTTTACCTTGAAGTGTTGTGGAACACGGCTCACATATCATTCTGCATCAATGACTACTAGCGTCCAAGCATTGATGACTTCTGGCGTCGATGCATTGGACGGAACAGGCAAAGCGACGATTGCGTCTCACACTACACTTTTGCGTAGGTCTACATCAGCGTAAAGTAAAGCCTCGAATAGGATGTTCCCAAGACCGGGCTACAGTGGGGCCGTTGGGATCCAAAGAGCGCAGCTGCAGTAGCTAGCAACAACTACCCCACTCTGACGGTTGAACGTGGTTAAACATGGACGCTGCACGTGAAGAGGAATCGCTATTTAACCATCCTTTTATCTCTGCCTTTCTTATTCTCATCATTCCTCGAAACTCCCTTCGAATCATCATCCGTATTTTACCACCCAACTCCCACACTCCGTGAATAAAGTTACTGACTGCCATGTAGGCATTAACTTCAAGTATGGCAACCGCCATGCAAGATGCGGTCCGCCTGCCGGCGTTATCCTCATGTCATCAAGGTACTTTCAATGCAAAGTATACTGAATAACGATAAGTATACTGCATGAACCGGTGTTCGTTTCTGGTGGTTTTCTACTGCTCCTGTTGTGCCCTCCGTGGATGACTGGATGGTAAGGTAGTGACCGCTGGATTCGTTCTGAGATTATACGGTTTCAACTTGATCTGGATAATACCAGCGAAAGGACTCATGCTTGCCCCTGGTGAAAAACAGACTTAACCTCGTGCAGATTTTACTCCGTGATCAACGACTTCTGGCATTATGTCTCCCCCCGCTGCCATCTTTGAGTCTTCTGCTCCTGCCGTTCTCGGTAGTGGCGTTGATCTCAAGAAGAACTTCGCTGTCAAGGCCGTTCCTGTCAGCCAGGATGGCCAGGCAAAGACTGTGGCTGATCTCGAGAACAACTGGGATAGCTTCACGTTTGCTCCCATTCGGGAGAGCCAGGTGTCCAGGGCCATGAGTACGGACTCATTCGAGAAGACCCAGCGTGGCAAGCAAAACTGACAATATGCAGCCCGCCGCTACTTCAAGGACTTGGACACGTACGCCGAGTCTGACATCGTCATTGTCGGTGCGGGGTCCTGCGGCCTTTCCACTGCCTTTATGCTCGCGACCAAGCGCCCGGACCTCAAGATTGCTATCGTCGAAGCCGGTGTTGCTCCTGGCGGAGGTGCATGGCTCGGTGGTCAGCTCTTCAGCGCCATGATTATGCGCAAGCCTGCTCATCTGTTTCTCAACGAGATTGGTGTCCCGTACGAGGATGATGGCGAATGGGTCACCGTCAAGCACGCGGCCCTGTTCACATCAACCCTGCTGAGCAAGGTGCTTCAGTTCCCCAACGTCAAGCTCTTCAACGCTACTACAGTTGAGGACTTGATCACCCGCCCGGCTCCCACCAACGAGGATCCCAATGCCGTTCGCATTGCCGGTGTAGTCACCAATTGGACTCTGGTGTCTATGCATCACGACGGTAAGCTCGAACAACTTTCAAGAAAGTACACTTCACTAACTAATGCCCAGACCAATCCTGCATGGACCCCAACACCATCAACGCTCCGCTCGTAATCTCGACAACTGGCCACGACGGTCCCTTTGGTGCCTTCAGCGTTAAGCGCCTCGTCAGCATGCAGCAGATCGAGAAGCTTGGTGGCATGCGTGGTCTCGACATGCGCACTGCTGAGGACGCCATTGTCAAGCGCACTCGCGAGATCGTGCCCGGCCTGATTGTAGGCGGCATGGAGCTCAGCGAGGTTGATGGCGCCAACCGCATGGGCCCTACTTTTGGTGCAATGGCACTTAGCGGTGTCAAGGCTGCTGAGGAGGCCCTGAATGTGTGGGACGAAAGGAACGCACAGAACGCGGAGTAAGCCGCACGACTTTCGCTAGGTATAGTTGTAATGAAAACCGTCACTCGCTCAATCGATGTCACCTTTGATTTGATGATGCTCGCAGCGTGAAGCTATGCCTGTGGTTGGACAGCGGCTCGAGGATGCCCTTTGTTGAGCTGGCATCTCCCCGTAAGCGGGGTTGCACAAGGCGTGTTTGGGGCTTTTTGGTTGCGGGACGGCAGCAGGGGGGGCATGGTGCCTGTGATGTGTTTCAGGCGCGTACAAGACTTTGTTGCCGTGGTGCTGTCTGTTGTTGTGCGATGGCCGTAGATGCGTCTGTACAGCAAACACCACCGCCGAGATGCTCGATGATGCGTGCAGAAGACTGAAAACGGGCTGAGACTTGGGCCGACCACCAATGACCACATGCGGCGCACAGGGACCCTCCAATGCCTTATGAACCATGAGAGGGGTACGAGGGGTACTGGAGCACGGTTGCGTATGGTGATCGTAGACGGCCCACTAGCGCAGGCGACAGGGGTGTGGCGCTGACATGTTGTTGTGTTGACGGCACCAAAAACACCGCATATGCCTACTGATAATGCCCCGCTAAACCACGCACTCCTACTACACCTGCCCCCAAGGACTCGCTCACCATGGAGGAGCAGACGGCCGCCCTCCTTGCGGCGCTGAAGAAGCAGGCCTCCACTAACGTCGACAAGCGCCTGGACCTGTTCAGCAGCCTGAAGTCCAGCATCAAGCACCAGCGCGTGCCCGAGAGTTGCCAGGCCGCGATTCTCGAGTGCATCCGCATCGCCATCAGCACCCAGACGTCTGCGCAGCTCGTCACGACCGGCTTCTCCACCCTCAGTCACTTGATTAAGCGGCTGGTGCTGCAGAAGGAGACTCATATCATCTCCTCCCATTCTGCCCAGCTGTGCCCGATCCTGCTGGACCACCTGGGCAATGCGCGTGAAGCTCACCGCAGTGCTGCCTCGGTGCTGCTCGTCGAGCTGTACAACTACTGCCACCTCGAGATCGACGCAGGCATCCACAATGCAATAGGCGGCAGCAACCCTCGTGCAAAAGAGGCGGCCATGACGTGGGTAGTCAAGATGAACAAGAACCACAGCCTGCCTTTCAAGAGCTACGTGAACCCGCTTGTCGCAAACCTCGAGGACGCTGACCCCGAGGTGCGCAACGTCGCCAAGAATGCTATTGTGTCGCTGTTCCAGTGCGTAGCCTGCCCCTTTGAGCATGCATCGTGAAGCCAAGTGCCAAATGCACACTGCTAATGCTAGAGCAGGACCGCCCCAGCAGGCGCGCAGGTCAACCTTAAGAAGCAGCTTGCGGCCTACAACGTTCGAAAAGGGACCGTAGCTTTCATAACCTCGCAGCTGGAGAGCGCCACCGCCGACGACGACCACGACAACTCTGCACCCCCTCCCGTTCGCGAGCGCGCCCTGCCCACTTCGAGAGCGAAAGCGCTGCAGCCGGAGACTGGCTTTGCAGACAGCCTGGCCGCTGAGCAGCCACCGCCCGCTGAGGTTGTCTCGATGGACCCGATACACGTTTACACACAGCGCGAGCTGGAGGACATGTTTCGCGATATGGCAGCACCCTTTGAAGGCAGGGAGAGCGAGCAGAACTGGATTGGCCGCGACAAGAACACACTGAAGATGAGGCGCATTCTGAAGGGCAATGCGCCAGCGGAGTTCCATACCGCTTTCATGGTTGGTATCAAGTCGCTGCTGGACGGCATCTTGAAGGTTGCCAACAGTCTGCGCACAACCATGTCTACCAACGGATGCCAGCTTATTCAGGAGCTGGCAAATACAGTTGGACCGGCGATTGACCCTTCGGTGGAGATCTTGCTGCAAACCTTTATCAAGATGTGCGCCGCTACCAAGAATATCGCTGCACAGAATGGGAACGCGACAGTGGACGCGCTCCTGTCGAACGTCTCGTACAACAACAGAATCCTACAGCATATCCAATTCGCCTCGCAGGACAAGAATGTCCAACCCCGTTGCTTCTCGGCTGGCTGGGTGAAGACGCTGATTCGTAAGCACAAGTCGCACATCGAGCATTCAGGAGGACTGGAAAGCTTCGACAAGATCCTGAAGAAGGGCTTGACAGACGCCAACCCTAAGGTTCGCGAAGCCTATCGAAGCACCTACTGGACCTTCTCTCTAATATGGCCTCAGAGAGCCAGCGCGTGAGTATTTAACAAAAAGGTGAAGACACGCCCACTGACTGGATCATCAGAATGTACGAGACCCTTGACAAACGCGAAAAGACTGGTCTCGACAGAGACCCGAATAACCCCAATGCGTCCTCACTTGCATCGTCGCAGAATAGCACAACATCCACATTCTCGAAATCAGTTGGCCCGGGTGCCGCGAGAATCAGTTTGAAAGAGAAGATTGCGGAGCAGCGACGGGCGAAGCTGGCAGCTTCGAAAGGCGTTGCAGACCGACCTAGCTCTGCTGCCGCAAGCTATGAGACCCCGAGATCTCTTTCGTCCAGATCGCTGGGCGCAGGCGCGAGAGCTATGTCCAACACGTCGACAGTCTCTAATGGCCCTGCCCGTCCGCCATCTGCCATGTCTGGCGAGTCCACGAAATCGGCTCTGAAGACTTCGACTGGAACAGGTTCTCTGATGAGCGGCACAGTACGGCGACCGATACGTCGACCTGAGATGAACAGGCCGAAGACAGCAGATCCTTACGCAACGCGACAAACCAAGATTACGCCCTCAACAACGACGACACCGGAAAAGACACCAGCTGCAAAATCGCTGAAGAAGTCTGGCGGACCTACAAACTCGAGCGTAGCTCGCTCACGGACACAGATGCAAAACAGCCCTGCCGTCAGCCCAGTGCGTAGCAAGTCCAGAGTAGACACCGGGCGTACCACAGCACACAGGAAGGCACCCAGTATCGGGTCACAAAGAGGAAGCCCGGCTGCCAGCCCTTACAAAGACGAGGACTTGATCATGGTGAAGCCATTCATCCGATCTCAAAGTCACCATGATGGCACCATGCCTTTCAGGCAGAGAAATGGGATGGAAAAGCGTGCTTCAATTGAAAGCAATGCGCTCGATATAGACGAGGATAACTTCACAATGGTGGTCCCGAACCTTTCGCGACCAATATCTCAAAGGGTGCAGAGTACGCCTCCCAAGCCTAGCCCTTCTGGAAGCCATCTACCAGTCCCAAGCCCACGAATGGCAGCGGTACTAAGCCCAAGCCTTTTGCCGGCGCAAAGTCCTCGTCAGAAGTCGCCGGATCGGATTGTACCAGACGAAGTTGAGGTATATGAAGACCCCTTTGTGGGCGATGAGCCATCGACTGCCGGCCAAGAGATGGACACACCTGTGTTGGGAGAGCTCCCGATTAATGAGAGAAGCAACGAGCGCCAGCTTAGCATAGAAGGCAATGGTGATAATGTCATGATGGGTACCAGGATGGAGGAGAGTAACAGGGGCCACCACAAGACTACAAGTACAGGAAGTGTCATGCACACTGAGAACAACGACGCCAACAGTCCCGAGACCCTCAAGAACAGGCAATTGCTTGCCAGTGCTTTGAAGAAGATTGAAGGACGTACAGTTGATGCCGGCATGTTCCGCAAGATACAGGATGCCATAAAGTCAGGCCAAGAGATATGGGGTCCAAACGACGAAGTATTTGGTCGACTACTTGTCGCCTGCCTCGATTACTTTCAGACTCCAACTGAAGAGTTGAAGCTTCCCGCAATGAAGGCTGGGTCATGCAAGAGCCAGGCCCTCGCAACGATTCGTGCAATGCTCTCCTTATATCGCAAGGAGACAGCCAAGTACTTCTCCCGCGTGCTCTGCACCATCTTGCAGGCAAAATCTCAGCACGAGAACACATCGCACATCGCAGGCGACATGGAAGCTACAGCAAACGAGATCGTCCGCTATGGTCAAGTCTCGGATTGCCTGACTGCTGTCCTTGCCCTCATTGAAGATATGCCCGCCTCGACACCCGCCTCCTCTCCAAACTCCAAGTCATCGTTGACTCTCGCGACCAATAGCACGCGCACCATGACCATGTCTCTGCGCACACTAGCAAGTCTGGTCGAGATCTCAGGCAGTAAGAATGTCGTCCTGTCCACTGAGCAAACACATCGCCTGGGCAAGCTGGCAGTCAGGTGCATGGAAAACCAGGACCCAGATATCAGGAAAGCGAACATCGAGTTCTGTGTTGCGCTGCACGAACGGATTGTCGGCCCTGGCGGCGAAACGAAAGCGTTTTGGGAGGCTGTTGCTGGCGCTGGAGAGCAGCAGCTAAACCTCCTGACGTACTATCTTGCGAAGAAACAGAAGGCGTAGAAAAGCTCCCTCGCCTCAAAAGCTGGGAAGAGAGCTGTCGCCCATTAAAGAGCGTACATTGGAGGAAGGCTTGTCCTGATATTGGTGTTTTGGATTGGACCGGGCTTGTCGTATACACTGGACTGGGTGGCTTGGCTGGATTGGTCATTACACATATAGGCGTTGCGAGAAAAGCCAAGGTTCATGAAAGTTACTTCCTTATTCGCGCCCCCATTTTGTCAGGAGCTTGGGCCGCTCTTGTATTACCACACCCGTTACTCGCCTAGTGTCTCGACATAGTCAATTAATTGCTTTCCCCTTCATCTATCATAGCGCTCCCTTTGCACTCCTTGCCACCTCGCACTTCACCATGGAGCGCGAAGCCCGTTACAAGCGATCTCAGAACTCGTCGTCACGCCGTCCGCACACCTTGCCCCAAACCCCAAGCTCTCGTATGCATAATCGAAGCAAGTATGTGTTCGGCTCAGTAACTCTGTGAACGTTCCCGTGCAGTTTGGCCCGGTAAAGTAGACCAAAAGGAGATTCGATGGTATGTTGCGTAAGTAGAAGGACTCACCCGGGCCGTCGAGACAGTAGGGGCTGCGCGGCCAGGTACCTATAGACGATACGATGGAGCGCGAGCCGCGACAATTTGCAGCGGAGTATCTGTCCCTTTTACTAGGGCTTAGCTGCAAGAAGTAAAGAAGACGAAAGAGACATACAGAGTCCATGAAGAGACAGTGGTCAGGGAGGCTAGATTGAGGACAACAGGCAGTTGCATCTCGCGTTGAGACTGAGAAAGGCTGTGCAGTTGTAAAGGATGCCAAATCACTGCAGCATATCACAGTTCCCGATCATGCTATGCTATGCAGGCAACGCCTGTAGACTGACTCCCTCACATCAAGCGTACGAGACGGCCCGATTGTGTGCGGTAGAGATATAGGCCACAGGAAGTCTACATATACATAGTGAGCCAGCAAATACCCAGCCAAAATGTCTGGACATAGATCAAAGGATTTGCATATTGAACATAGAAGCCAAAGGTGTCTGCGCAAGATGGACATGCAGAGGCGAATCTAATCATTATGCTGCATTATTGGATATTTAGAGACGCAGCAACATTCCGATACTACCGACAATAGAAGCTATGTCGCACGGACTCTTTGCTTGTCGTTGTCCCTTGTTTGTGCATACTGCACGGCATCTCAAATCAGAGATCCGAGTGTTAACCCGTTCTGCGAACACGAGAACTTAAAGCATGTTACGGATACTGAGGAGGCTGACATTGGTCAACATTCGAGAAGAAGCAGATACCGGTGCATCTGTATAGGCCACGAGAGTTGCTTGCGGACCCCGGTGGGTCCAGTTGGACAAGGATCATGACTGTGGGCCTGCTGCATGCTTCACAATTGAAGCTGTGCCTCCCACCAGGAACCACATACGTCAGACGCATTATGAGGAACACTGTACAAGGGTGAACGTAACCTGTCTGCCGTTTTCAAAACTTATGAACCATTCACCTCTCGAATATTTCCTCACACAAATTAACTGCCGTGTCAATGCTCGTTCACGGCTCCGAGTGCGGGTCGTCCCATCTGGCCCACCGACACACACCGGTCTCAGGCGAATGTGAGCGCCTCATCAGCACACTTAGTATCATCGTACATGGATTCGATGCGAGTAAGCCGTTGGGACGCGTGAATCGGGTTGAATCGCCGATAGAGCGCCGAAGAAAGTGCCAAAATGGGCGTAGAACTCCGCATTTCAGGGTCCAACGCGACGTCAGTCGCCAAGGATGCTGTCATATGGTGAATGAACAGCAATAAAGGTGCTGAGGGCACAATATGGTGAGTCCCCTTAAAGAGCCCGAACACTAGTTTCTCGACTATTTGTTGTAAGTGCAAGATCCCTCTCTCGAGTAGGACGATCATATCATCCAACCATCCCATCTATTATTACTTGTTCACGGCTAGAGCAACAAGCTACTAAGGTACGAGCCAGCTGGCTGTACTTGAAATACTTCACAACATCAACTACTTTATCGCTATACACTCCCTAATGACCCCCAGATCAAGAGAACCACTCCTCGAACAACATGAACTCGTCGTTACGTCCTCACCAGTCTGATACTGGTTTTGGAGACCCAACCCCATCTGGCCTCACACCAAGCACACGTTCCGAAGCCGAGGCCATATTCTTTCAAAATGCAACCAAGCAGACTGAGTCCGCGGCACCTGATCCATCCCTCGCCGCCGACGAGGCACGCACTGCGTACCGACGGCCTGACATCGTACGCGCTAGCTCTGCAAACTACGAGAGGGCTCTGAAAATGGCACATGCACAGAGCTCTGCATCGTCAGACCTAGCAGCAGACGGGGAATCTTCCGAGAATGTTACTGGCGGCGCGACCGTTGCATCCCCACAACAATCCTCGCCATTCCCTGTGCCCGGCCAAGGTGTGGTGCCTGACTACAGCGCCGTCGGTCTTGCCCGAGGCGACTCTTTGAAGAAATCTAGATCGAGGGGTCTGAGTCTCGGAGCTCTTGCTCAGCAGCAGAGCTGGAATGAGCAGGACTACAAAAGGCTTTACAACGCAGATCTCATGGGCGAGGTCAAGCAGAATTCTGGCTATGATTCGGGCACGGAGAACAAGCCTTGAGTGTGCAGACACTGATCACTGTTCAAGAATGCTACGATCATGTTACATGATTGGTAATGGATTCTTTCCGCTTTCAATAGCGCTTCTGGCTTCTTTCCACGAAGCTTCGTGTGCATGGCGTTAAGGTGCACGCGCGGCATGGTCAAAAACGCTGCAGGACAGCTTATGTACTTGCGGCAAAGGTTTGTACCAGTCCTTAAGCTACGAGTATGGTTGAATATTCACTTTACGTAACCCATATGTCTATCCCGAACATTGGTACACTGCATTATCGGTCTGTGCCGCTGTCTTTCGAACTTGCAATGTGTTGGCATTCACTGGTAAGGACTGCAGCCTGAAGCCGGTAAACTGCAATGTTGCACGCATAAAGGGTGCGGCATTGTGTGCCAGCAATGTGACTCCCTCGCTCCTCCCATCCCTGATTTGCTACGTCATATTAACAAACGCTGGTACAGGCGCTTGCCTTCACCTCAAACTATACAAACGCAACACCGCTTGTCCTTGGTCATTCCATTTTCTTCATCACTCAAGTTTCTTAGTACAGTAGCCTCTGCACTATCACCATACGAAGCATGCAGCTCTTCTACGTCGCCCTTGGGATTGCGGCCTGGCCAACAGCTCTCACTGCTGCTTTGGCAGACTGCCAGCTTGGTGCTAACAAGTGCGACGCAAGGAATGCTTCAGTCATGATCTGCGACAGTAAAGGCTGGAAGGCCGTCGAGAATTGCTACAAACCCGGTTCCTGCCACGTTGGTCGAGCGGGCAACGCATATTGCGACAGCCGGATCGAGTGCACTCCAGGAGCATCCCATTGCGATGCCGCAAACTACGTCTCCAAGATCTGCAACCACCAAGGCTTCTGGGAGACTGACCGCAAGTGCGCCAAGCCTGGCTGCTGCGACATTCAAGATGGTAGGGCTCTTTGCAAGGCAGAGTGTGGTGCCGGACAGCGACCGCCTGCAGTCCGCTTCATCGTTGAGGGTGCTCGCAATCCTCCCAAAGTTGGAGAATATTGCCAAATCGTCAATGAGCGTTACTGCAGTGCCACTCATGATTGCATCTTCAAGTGTGGTAATAATCATAGCTTGTTCCAGGAACGGTGTTGCAAGAATGGGAAGTGCTACTATGATAGCGCTTCACTTGAGCCGTACTGCGCCTGAGTGGCTGGAGCGGTCAATGGCCACAGAGTTAGCCAATTTCTCCGCGTCGCATCGCCTTCGGCTGGCTGACCAATTGTACAATTCAGCGTGCCTGACATGTTCTACATCGACAAAAATCTGGTCTTCTAAAGGTGCCACGGTGGGATGGTTTTGGAGAATCGTACGCGGGAGGCCTTGAATATACGATGACCATGATTCAAGATCAACAGTTCATGCGAGCGCCACGTAGACATCAAAATGCAACAGTAGCTCTGTTGGACTTCAGTCTGAGCAATGCGTACCCCACAATGTTCATAACGCTGTCTCATTGATGACGTGTAGCGGATACTCGAGTCTTCTGTGCGCTCGACTTTATACATGCATTCTGAAACATTGTGCATTGTCCTGGCATTTCACGATGATAACGATTCTCCAGAATGTTGCTGCTGCCCGACTGCAAACTTGCGCTGCTCGCCTTTAGCCATATGCGACTACTGTAATTCGGCTGTTGTTACGGGGGCATTGTATCCTTTCTTTGCCGGTGCTGACACTGGGAAGTTGTTTGGAGCTCAGGATGGCGAACTACTAGTTCTTGCGGGCATTTGTGTTCAGACTGTTGTCGTGAGCTCTACTCTACCCTAAATTGCAGGATACTCTATCGTGGCCTTTGAAAAGTCAATTCTTGGTGTACTTTTGATCCAGACTCATAGCGCCTTGCATGCCATAGTCGTAAACGTTACGCACTGATAAACCGTTGCAAGATGCTACCCAAATAACCTAGAAAAGGAAACCTCGTGACGTCCAAGCCTCCGCCCCTGCCCAGCCAGAAGGCATACGCACCAACAGCAATGGCGATGCCAGCGGCTCCAAAGCGACGGTAGTACCACAGGCGGAGGCGTACATGCCTGATTCTCCTTGTGGCTTGCTGCAAGAGTTCCTTCTGGTATTGCTGTCTGCGAACCTCCTTCTCCTGCTGCGCGAAGTAACGCTCGCCATCTTCCAGAGTCAAACGTCGAATGTCTGCTAAGGTAGGTGACGTCTTGAGTACGCTCGAAGACGATATGCGCCACCACTCCCAGCTGCGCAGTGAGCTGAGCGGTAGACTTGCGTATAACTCGGTCGCGCGGGCAATGTGAAGTTCGATGTCGAACGGGTCGGGCAGCTTGCTGAGCATGACATGCAATATGTCCTCGTCCTCTCTGTCAATCTCCAGGAGTTCGTCGCGCCGTGAGAGGGCCACAGCGGCAAAGAAGTACAGCGGCATGGCAGCGTGTTGAGCCAGGAAGAAATCGAACAGTCTCGTAATGTCCCTGTACTCTTGGATGTTGTGGGCGAACATAGTGATGGTGCCCGCGAGCGCAAATGTGGCGGAGCTTTGGGGCAGATGCTCGTACAGCACTGGGTCGGCGTTGCGCAGCAGCGGTCGCAGCAGTTCGAGCTGGGCTATGGCCGGCTCCAGAGACGAGAGCATGAAGTCCCTGATTCGGAGCAAGCTGAGGCGGGCAGTTGCTTGGGGCGCGGCTTGTGGGCCAAGGACGAGGTAGAAGACTTGGACAATGTCGTGGTAGCCCTGGAAGTAGGCCAGCGTTGGGTGCCGGCGCAGGACTTGGAGGATGACGCTGGACAGCTCGTGTTTCCGGCGGTCGAGCTCCTTCTCTGAGTCTGTGGCTGGTCAGTCTGTGGGTGTGGACATGCTCTGGGCTGGTGCAAGGGGTGCTTACTGTGCGTGGGATAGTACACAAAGGCGCGGTGCACGTCGAGGCCGACCTGAGCTTCGTCTCGGTGCGGAGGCAGCGCTTCCCACGGCGGTCTCTCGCCAGCTGCATCGGCGCCTGCACCTGTGCTCCCGAGCAAGAGCGGCCACGCAGTGCGCCGCAGGCTATCGCTCACCAGGCCATGGGTGCTTGTGGCAAGGTCCACGAGCGCAGCGAGGTCGCCCTCGTCGCAGGCAGTGGCGATCAGGCTGTGTTTGGCCTTCTGTTCCAGCGGCAGGTCGTCAGGCGTCGCGCTCGCAGTGCTCACCGACGGTGATGGAGTGCGAGCAGCCATGACCTCATCCTCTAATCCGCCCGAGCTCGAGGGCGGCCCAGTCAGCAGACGTGACGACGCGACAGGCAGGAGACGCGACAGGCAGGTAGCAGCGCGCTCGAAGATGACGTGGCTTCGTGCTTTTCTTTGCAGGCGACGGCGATGGAGCTGCACGGCGCCCCCGTCACTACATGCAGGTGGGAGTGCGTAGTGCGCGCGCAACGCCGTTCGCGCCGCCGCGCCACAACCCTGGCCAACCTGGCCGAACCATCGACATCGATCAATGTCTTGGCATCACCACCAACACCACAAAATCATTCCGCGTGTCTGGAGTGTCTGCTAGCCCGCCGGCATCCGCGCAAGAACCTCTCTCGTGCATGTCAGCTGCAGCGGTCCCGCTCTGCGATCTGGAATCCGCTCGCTGCCGGCCTCTCCAAACCCACAGCTTGCGATCGTGCCGCACTACATGCGCTGTGCCCCTCCAGTCCCACTGTGCATGCAGGAGGCCCCGGCACAGAACCAGCTAATCCGCCGTCTTCGCCCCCAGCTTCCCTACTCAGACCCTAGGTGAACTGCAGTCACGGCCTGTTGCTGTCTGTCCGCCAATCTCAGCTGCGCTCCGGTAAGATCGTGCCATCGACCGGCTGCATGATCTCGCTATCGAGATCCGTCCATTTCCAGGATCGGTTTCGCGCCTGACACTGCTCCGCTACTGTCGCTACCGTCTCGTGCCGTCTAGAAGGGCATGTAGCCGCCCAGCCATAGGCTCGTTGTAAAGTCGCGATTGGAACAGCTTGGATTTACTCTGGCAGCTCTGCAGGCGAAGCACTGGCTTACGTTACCCAGATTCGCGCCCAGCCCTCCAGTCACTGATCCAGTTTTTTCCCTGCAACCCTTGTGCTGTCCTTTGTCTAGCGCCATCGAGATACTTCTCACACCCATTCTCCTTGATCGCACCCTTTGAGGTTCCTTGGGAGCAATCCCCGCCATGAACCACCAGATCCAAGGCCTAGTACTCGTCAATAATGAATGGGTCTCAAGACCGCTCGACGTGTATCAAATCATGGCACGAGCGCAGCAAGATGATATCGAGATGCGGGAACCGCTCGTTAAGCCAATTGCACACTCCAGTGTGCCTGGGTATGGCATTTTGTCGAGGACCGTCTTTCCCAGTCCTCTGTTCAAGTTCATCTTCTCCGCTACCATACGTCATAAAGATCTCAACGATGTTGTCCTTCTAGGTGAGGACTCAGTACAGCTAATCGAGCTTCATGACCACGGGCGCCTTCGTCATGTCGCCACCAAGCCCAATCTTAGCGGCAAAATCATGGCAGCACGAGTATTTGGGGACCTTCGCGAGGTTCACCTCAATAGAGGTTTGGGAAGTCCCTTGCCGAAGCAACAGATGGCTCAAAGGAGCAGACCATCGGCCGCAGGGCACGGAGATCACGACCTGCCCCCAGAAGTGGCCGTTCTTACCCTTACATCGCGGACACTGATGTTCTTGTGGGCGCAGCAGAGTCCCACAGGCAAATCTGTCTTCCACCAGAAGACTGTAAAACTCCCCGCGGGCTCCTCACGCTTCGATCGTCTCGGTCAATATCTTGCCATAGACCAAAAGCGGCGCGCTATAGCAGTGGCTGCCTTGGAAGGCCGATTTGTCCTCTACAAAACAAAGTCCATGCAATCATGGCGCAATGACCTGCGGACTGGCGCCAATACAACACCGATCCAAGACGAACGCATCATTTCGATTGAGGGCCGGATAATGCACATGGAATTCCTTGCCACCTCTGGAGGAAAGGACGACCACCATGTTGTTCTGCTATTCATTGTTGTGCATCAAGGATTGACGAAGATAACGTGCTTCGACTGGGACTGCAGGTACGATTTGAGCACTGCGACTCCACGTGCAGAACGAGTTGCAGTGGATTTGGGTGCGTATACCAAAAACCCTAAGCGAATATCAAAAGAGAACTGACACACGTAGACGACCAGAGCCCATCTCTCATAGTCCCTTTGTACCGCAGCCCTGACTTTCTTCTTGTCTTCGATACTCACATTTCTGCTTACAAGGATGTCCTATCCGGCGCGCCACAACGCACGGCCGTTCCAATTCCCAACCATATACTACCACCGCTTCACCCTGGTGAAAGCACGCATCGACCGCAATGGGTACAATGGGACAGGGCTCCCCGCAACCCTGACTTTGCCAAGGAGTCCTTCTATATCGCGCGCGAGGATGGTCGGGTGATGTATGTGGAGCAGGGACCGGCAGGAGCCGTTGATATGGATGATGCGGGCGAATGGCCCTACCGGATCGACAAGGCCTTCGCTTGCATCAACGTCGACAATTCGGAATTCTCGCAGTCTTACCCAGACGTACTGATAGCTGGAGCTGCTGGGAACGATGGGCTGCTGTGCAAGGTTGGTGCCTGGCCGATGGAGTATTTGTATGCGAGCAAGTACCCTTCCATGAACCAGTTCACTTATGTCGAATCGATGCCAAACTGGAGCCCGCTCACCGGATTATGTGTCACAGACCTCCCCGGAATTCGGAACCCATACGAACGTGAGCGCTGTGCACTATTCGTAGCGAATGGAGTCGCACCTCACGGGCAGATATCAGAACTTCGTAATGGCTTACGCGCACTCATCGATGGATCAATCAGCGGTATGAATGGGTGCACAGGCTTGTGGGTGCTCCATAATGGCAGCCGGACTGTTGAGCTCGAAGGCAAGAGTGCCAGGCAACATTTTGCTTTAGTGATTGTCTCCTTACCACTCGAGACCCTCCTGCTGCGTCTTGTCCGCACGCAACCGGAAGGCTTTGGCGGTCTTACAGGCGCTTGGGATGATGGGGTTTGGGACGTTACTCAGCTGCCGACGGAGGACGAGCCGACAGATGATGGCGTCGTACGAAGCGAGGAGACTTTATCCGCCTGCACGCTGTCAGATCGCCTTTCAATTCAGATCACTCGCCAATCTGCGCAAATACTCATTGCGCCGAGTCTAATGCTGACCGACAAGATTGATTTTCCCAATCCCATCTTGGTAGGCTCATCTAAACCTGGTTTTTCCTTCGCTGCAATCGCCTTCAATGATTCCGGCACAACCCACTTGGCCATCATCGCAATCCTAGAAGACGGAACATTTGACAAACACAGGCAAGTAAAATCGCGCCATGAATTGACTGCTGACCCGACCTGCATTGAGCTTCTCGACATCGGCCAAGAAAACCACGTCTTTGTTGGCACGCTCGACTCGAACGTGTCTCTCTTCCATGTCTCACCGGAAGGCACTCTATCCAAAGTCTTCGACTCTTCATTAACATCGATCTATACCGAGCATTCGCGCACGTTGTGTGAGCACGCCGTAGTACTCAAACTGGATAATGATCAAGCTCTAGTCTGTGCCACCCGAGATGGTCTGCTCCTGAGCCGACGCATTCACCCTATGGCATCAAAATTCGAGAGTTCATCAATAATTGATTCGAAAACGCCACCCGGGACAACGATTACCACACCATCGTCAGAGTGGAAGGTCACAAGAATGGGATCTACCTCAGCAAAGATATACATGAGCTCTACAGACGAAGCAGCTGCTTTCCTGTCATGCGGGTCAGAATTCTGTCGAGTGCGTTTGTCTCCGGAAAAGTCGTCTGTTGTAGATATTGATTCAATCTGGTTCATCAATCGGGCGAATCCAGGATACCACCAACATCCAGTAACTGCTGTCCATCAATTGCCTTATCTTGTGGCACAAAATCATCTCTTGGAAAGGAATTTGGGTGGGTTTCTCTTCGTTGTATCCGGCGATCAGATGCTATATACGCAGCTAGATACAGACCTCGAACAGGAAGCCTTCGCTCCGTATCTGCGGCCTGGATGTGAAGCAAAGGTCTTACCACGCAAACTGATCACGGGTGCAAAACCCACATATGTGGTCTACTTGAAACTACCGCGCAAGATGCTCATAGCCACAACAGAAGCGAAGGAGGAAGGTGCGCCAAACGGAGGTTACAGGGTGATACACTCCAGACTGAGCCTTGTCAACGTACACGATGACGAACCGCTTGATGAGATCGAGATCAAGCAAGAAGTGGGAATCGAGCTCGCCAATAGATTGGTTATAGCCCATCACGTCCTCAACCATGCAGAGCGTGTATACTCAATCGCCGACTGGCCCTTTGAGGATGACCGAGGCAAGAAATACAATCTTGTCATTGTGGGTACTGGAGTCAGGGAAGGGCCAGGCAAAGAATCAGGAAGAAGGCTCATTTTCAATTTAGGACATCGTGGATCCAGGCTATCATTACAAAAAGAGTCTACGTACCCACACCCAGTTTATTGCATAGCTATGTTCGACAAACGCGCTACCGTGAGCGCTGTGGGAAAGCTGCTGCAATTTGACGAGTTTGATGTGGGGCTCGGCAGGCAAGTGATTCTTCTGATTACCGACAGCATTCGCTGACTCAGACAGGTGGTTCAATCGTGGGACCAAAGAGCTTCCCTCGCCTGGCATACACGTTACCGTTTCTGGAACAAGAGTTTATGTATCAACATTACAGCACTCGCATCTTTGTTTTGAAGCCACTCGAAGACCTGATGATTCTAGAGTCGACATCGAGCAACTCTTCACAGACATCCGAGAGCGGTCCTGTTCGCATCACTTGGTCCTTCGTGATGATGATCTTCATAAAGATTCGATGACGGAAGACGAGTCACTGGTCCTGCTCACAGACAAGAAAACTGCCACGGTCACGGGTCTGTATAGCTCTGGTGAGAGAATTGTCAAAAATACTGCAACGACTTTATTCGAGGCAGGCCTTCCGCGGACAGTCATTCGTCTGCAGCGTGGAGACATTCGACCTCCTTGGCGCCGACCTTCTCGGTTCACAAAGCGCTCCGAAAAGAGCACAGGCGTGCTCATCGACGATGTCATTGGTGCATGTTCCGACGGGACGATTTACTCGTTTTCTATCCTGATCAAACCCGCATGTCACATGTTGCGCTTCTTGCAGAACGTCATTCAAATTAAGCGAAGCCGTGATCCCGCCAACCAGTTCACCATTATCAGGCATCGTAGCGGCGATATCCTCAATGTGCTTATGAACGGCGCAGACGGAGCACAAGACTGTGCAATCCGTGCCAGGGATATCGATCCTAGACAGCAAGAGCGTGGCGCGGCTGCGGCCAGGAACAATCACGTTGATGCCGATCATCTTCTTGGTTATTTTGTGAATGGTGGTACTCTGATGGATTTGCTGTCAAAAGATGTTGAAGAAGACGTTGTTGCACTCTTTCTAGATCTCGCAAGAGCATTGCTGCCCCAAGGGAGCTACCATCTGCGGTATGGTTTTACTAAGTGGGATCATGTTTTCAATGGCGTTCAGGAATGGCTAGATGAGTTGCTTATGCCCTTATTATAGTCGGTATGCTAAGATAGACTAATAAGAGTAAAATCTTCTATAGTTCTATCAAAGAACTTATT
Source organism: Stagonosporopsis vannaccii (assembly GCA_028584115.1). Lineage (NCBI taxonomy): Eukaryota > Fungi > Ascomycota > Dothideomycetes > Pleosporales > Didymellaceae > Stagonosporopsis > Stagonosporopsis vannaccii. The sequence continues at coordinate 3,608 of VWXS01000104.1, read as the reverse complement.
TAAGTTATGTTGCTGCAAGTGCGTAGTTGGGGTAAAGAAGCAACTATTAGTAAGCAATTTCTAATCTTACTTGCTGTTTTCGAACAGATGTCTTAGATATAGATATCTTAGTCCATGTTTCTTTCTTATTAAGCTGATTAATCTCTTTCTAACAGGCCTCTAGGAACAGTTTCTTAAGCTTGTGTTGTTATAGCTATTTCTATGTCTGTGGTAGAGGAGAAAGATTATCCCTATGCTTTTAAGTAGATAGGATTATAATCTTATAATTATTAATCCCTTTTATTATAGCTGCTATAACTATTAAGTTTATAGTCTTATAGCTTCTTCTATTATCCTAGGTTTCTTTTAATCCTAGAATATAGGTGTTATAAAAATTATTCTAATAATTACTATCTATAGTTAGATTTACAATTAGTATATTAACACCTTTTCTAGTTATTCTACCCTCTACTTAATTACTATAATTTAACTTTAAACGCCTTATTAGTTTATATACTCTTATATAGCAATTAATCTCTAGCACCTGTCTTCTAATCCTTTAGCTTAATCTTAGAGGTAGGTTTATAGATTGTACTTTGCCTAATGTTGCAGAAGCAGCGCAGCTAGATTAAGTAGCATAATTAGCTAAGCGCTCTAATTTTAAGCCCTAGGATCTAACATAATCCTTAAATGCTAATAAATTAGCTCTTATAAGTTAATATATCTCCTATTAATTACTAGCTTTATTATAATAGCTTTAATTACTCCTTTTTTATTTACTTATTTCCTAATTAGTTAGAATAGGCGTTTATTTAGGGGTTATAAGCCTAGTAAGTTCTAGTTAATCTATATATCTTTTCTTATAATTACTAGCCTTGCAATTATAATATATAGTATCCTTTGCTATAATTTTATAATTAATAGGTAGGCCTCCCTATTTATTAGTTAATTAGGCCCTATTACCTCTAAGCTGTTGCTTAGTTATTAATTAGTTTTCTTAGGCTGCCTAGTACTTCCTTTCTTAATTAGGTATATCTATATCTTTTTTTAGATTATCTAACTTTCTATTATAAAGCATTTTAGTAATCTAGATTGCCTTATTTCTTAGTATTTCTTAATCCTTATTTCTATAATAGAAATAGGATTTATTAAATATAATATCTCTAGTAGTAATTACCTAATCTAGGGTTAGTACCTAAATAATATAGATATTAGATGCTTTATAGCCTACTAAGTATCCTATATAACCTCTTAGATTAACTTTAAATCCTCTCTTATTCCTACCTGCCTAGCAATCCTTATCTAAAGGGTACGTGCAGTATCTATAGGCATATATTCTACTCTAATTTAGTTAAAGATTAGCTATTCTATATCTAATCTAAGCTAGTTTATACTATCTAAAGTACTATCTAAACTAATTATCTAGGATTTTATTTAGTAATTAATATCCTAGGGTTAGTAATAGGCTTATTCTATGCAGATAAGCTGCTGCATTTATAACCTCTAGCTAGAAATAAGCAGGTAGGTTTGCTCTAATCCTTATCTTTATTAATTTAGTAATTAGTTTCTGTCCTGCTCTTTCTGCTAATCTATTTAGTTTATAAGTATAGAGAGGTAGGAACAATATCTTAATCCTTTTTTTTTAAGCCTATTCTTTATATCTTAATTAACCTCTTTATAGTCTTATAGCTATATTATTATCCTAATAGATCTTAATAATCTTTAACTAATATTTTCTACTAATCTAGGTCTTAAACCCTATAATTACTCTTATAATCTTATTAAGGGTTTTAGATTAAAAGTTATAATTATATAGCTTTTCTAAGTAATCTTTTTTAATAATTAGTGTCTATTCTTCCTTAAGTCTTTCTATAGGTATATTAAAGAGATCCTATAATATTCTATAGAATAGTCTTAGTAATCTTTTTCTTATTTATCTTAATATTATCTACTTAGTATAAGTTATTAAGTAGTAATTATAATTAATCTATTTTATACTATTAATCTTAATGTTTTATACTGCTTAAACTAGCGCTTAGATTAATCTTTATCCTATATGCCCTAATTGCTAGTGCTATAAATGCTTGCTATCTTTTCTTAGATTAGTATATATTAAGCTTAACGTTTATATAATTATATATAAGGCTAGATAAGAATTAATCTTATTATATTTAATAAAGACTAGGTTAAACTCTATATATAGGTTTGCTATAATTAGGTTGTTTTTAAGTAATCTATATCTAAGAGTATTATCTAACCTAAGGAACTAGAGGCTAATCTTTCTTAATCTAAATTATAATATAATATTGTTGCAGCTAGTGCGTAGTTAGGGTAAAGGAGCAACTATTAGTAAGCGATATTAGATTATGCTTGCTAATAGGATTGCCTTGCGCACCCTTGCTTAATACCTAAGCTAAGGTAGATTAAGTAAGGCGTAGATTAGTGTGTATATATATTTAGTCTATAAGCTAGATAGAATAGATAGTAGAACTTAATTACTTTACTTATACTCTAATCTATTAATCTAATCTATCTAATCTAGCTAATCTAAAATAGTTATAAGCCTAGTATTTTAAGATTACCTAGAATCTCTCCCTATGCATACTCTAGATTAGCTAATTATTTAGAAATAGATTAATAATTAAAAGAAACCTTTCTATTATAAAAGACTTACTATTAATAGGACAGATCCTTCTTAGAAACTAATTAGATTAGCTATACTAGTTTGCTTAGTTAGAGCTATACGCAAGAGATAAGGCAGTATAGAATTAGATTAACCTAGATAGCAAGACTATTCTACTAATTAATAAGCAAGAACCTAAATATCTAGAGTTGCCTTAGAAGCTAACTCCTAGATTAGAACTTAATAATAAGCTTAGCAAGGTTAATTTATAAACCTTAATCTAGGATTATAAAAGAGCAGTTAGCAATTACCTAAAGCAGGTCTAAAAGTATAAGATTGCTACCTTAAAATAGACTAGATTAGCTGCTAAGCTTAGTAATCTCTAAGAATAGATTAATAAGACTATATTAGCTAAGCTTATAGCTTCTATATTAATTAAACTACTTAATACTAAACAATCTACTTTATAAGCATTAATTTAAGTTCTTAAAAACAACCTTGCTCTAACTAATAGCAATACTATAGCTATTATTAGGTAATAGTATTAATTATACTTTAAAAAGGCTTATTTAAGCTAGATAAGCCTAGAGTAATAGTTTAATAAATAGCAAGTAATTTATAAAAAGGCTTAAGCCTTCTAAATTACTAAAGTAGAGGGTTTGCTTGCTTTTACTAACTTTTTAGACGTGCTTAATCCTAGGCTTGCCCTAGAATAGTCCTAATCTATAAAATAATATATTATAATAAATACTACTCTTAGCTAACTACTAATTACTCTAGATAATCTAGTAAGAGTATTTAATATAATACTTTAGGAATAAGCAATTATATCTGCTAAAAAAAAAAGATTAGCAGCTTTTGCTACCTTTAGTAGGGTATATAATTAGAAGATATTACTATTAAGGAATAAGCAGAAGTGCCTATATAGATGTTACGATCAGTCCTTGTAACCAACCAAATGCCGACACCGAGCATTTGCTGACGCACTTGGCACTGTAATTACACG
>VWXS01000103.1:0-110159 GCA_028584115.1 Stagonosporopsis vannaccii | reverse complement strand
ACTTTTACTAAAATAAAAAAAAGTTAGGTAAGATATAAAAAAGTTAGAAAATATAATAATATAAAGCTAAGAATATTTTAAAATAGATATAGAAGCTGTTTATTTATTTATTAATTAAAGATAATCTACTTATAAAAAGAGGGGTAATATAAAAATAGTATTCTAAGTTTTTATTTCTTTATATATAACTAACTATAATCTAACTCCTATCTAATATGCACTCTAAGTAGTAGCACAATAAGCCTAGCTACTAAGCAGCTTTAAGTATATAAAAGGGTAGAGTATCTATAATAAATAAATAGCTTTTAAGTATTCTTATATATAAAATTTATAAAAATAAAAAATTCTTTTAGTTTTATATATTCTAGTACTTTTATATATCTTATAGTAGATTTAGACTATATATAGAGTTTTTTATTACCTATATTATTATACTATATAAAAAGAGAAGCTATTTTATTATATAAGCTAGTTTTAGCTTAATAGAAAATTAGTAAGCTTTAAGTAGCTAATAAAGCTGCTATGCAATAAAAATTATATAAAAGAAAGTAAATTTAGATATAAAAAACCCTAATAGCCTAAAATAGCCTATATCTAGCTACTTTAAGCAAGTTTAGGGCGCGTAGTAATAGAAAGAAGCTAAAGAAGCAGGTACGCGCTTAAGAAGGTAAGCCTGCCTAAAGGCGCTGCAGAGTATATAATTAAGCTAGACATAATATATAAATATATAAAAAGGCTATAAAAATAGATTTTAAATAATATCTAAGCCTATATAACTCTATATTTAATAAAGGTTAGGTATAAAGTTTATAGTAATACTTTAAGGTAGTAGGGTTTTAGCAAAAGTAACCAACTTGCCTATTAACCAGCTTGCCTATAGGGTATGTTATATAATTAAATACTTAGTTATATTTTATTTAAGGCAAGCTATGTATATATTAAATATATATATAGATAATATAATCCTATTAAGTAAGCTAATATGCTGTGCTAAAGCTATTTAGTTCTAGTATGTTTAAAAAGTAAGCTTTATAATAGCTAGCAAGCAGCTTATCTATACAAACAGCAAGCCTGCTGCTTTACTATATAAGCTCTATATTAGTAAACTGGTAGCTTACTTATAAGAGCTTTTGACAAAAATGAGCTGCTTAGATAGGTAACCCTAAAGCTGATGTGAGAATGACCTGCTTACAAGACCTCCCAAGACTCGCTTCCGCAGCGCCCATACCTTGAGTTCAACCACCGAAACCACCGGTGTATGCCGTCGACTACGCGGTAGATCTTTGGAAGTCGACGCATTAGATGTTGCGATAACAGGATAAGCATAGGGTCTTCAATTTAGGTACTTAGGTTTAGTGGTTTGCTGGTGCAGCTTTCCAGATGTGGGCACGCTTCACAGAACATCGAGGAGAGGTAAGTTAGAGGAGGACTCTCCGTTAATGATGACGGCACTACTGGTGCATCAAAGGAGATTGCTCGATCAGTGGGAGCGATACAGATCGCCTCGACCCCTACAATGGCCCAGGAGTGCTCTCGGTTGCGTGGTTCGTCCGCCTATGTGCGGTGATGCCGAAGCAGATGCCAATGCGTTGACGTTTAAGGGCTTTGTGCCGACTTGCAGGTGAACGGTCGTGACCATTATCGTCTTCAGCACATTGTCAGGCTGTTCATCGCGCTGCAGATTTTCTTTCACCTTGACAATTCGTGAAGGCGCCGCGACGCCAATGGCTGAAAGTCCTAAACTTGAGCTGTACACGAAGGTGGTACACGTTGGTTTAGCTGTATAAGAACCAGGAACCAGGAGCACACATGAGTCGACAGGAAGTATATAGTCTGATTTTGATGGGGAGAGAAATGCTACAAGTGCTGGGTATCGTGTCATGACCCAAACGCCAGAAATGCTAAGAATGAAAACCGTGCATGCAGGGACTCATAACACAAGACGCCTCGCTAAATGTTCTGAGATAAACCTTCTTGAGTGCTCCAGGCTCGGTTGCCGATGTCGCTAGTTAGGGTGAGGGGAAAAGAAGGCGCCGAGAACGTAGAGCAAGAAGCTCGTTGCTATGAAGTTCACACAGAGTCTTTCGTGTCCTCCTTTCCTGCTAGTTCTCGGAGAGGCGGAGACCTTGAGAACAATCGTGCAGAAGTGGAGTCTTCCTCATTAGATTCCGGGCTGCTGGACTCCCGGTAATCAATCTTGGCTCTGTTACTGTCCCTAGATCTAAGACGCCCCTCTTCACTATCAGCAGGACGCTTGCGCTTGGGGGTGGTCGATCGCTTGGCATGACAGGCAGGGTAATCGTACTCGCCTGTAGTCAGCGAGGTTCTGCCCCTTTCGTCATTCGCAATCTTCCTGGCCTGGTCAGCCCTACGCTGCCTATTTTGACCAATTTCGATCTAGAGGTTGAGCATATCATGCGAGATGGAAATGGGAGGGTCATATCTAGGGTCATCGTTAGGAGGAAATGATTCACTGGGACAGAGATCCGACAGTCGAAGCTCGAGGGCTCCGGCGCTGACGTTTCCTTCCGCATCACGGATACAAACGTTTTTGATCTTTCTGCCCGCGCAGACGCCATTTTCCCATCGATGCACGACATAGTAGGCTTCACCGGCAGACTTCTGCGCGCGAGCCTCTGGCGATTGGTATTTGAGCTTGATAGCAATGGCGGTTCTCAGCTCTCCCTTGCCCAACTCCAACAACGTGAGAGCCTTGTTGTATAGATCCTCCTCTTTCTCGGAGTAGGCAACCTCCACGATGAGTGTGGTCGATCCACTTGCCGTATGCTCAATGGCGCAGTCAGGAACTTTGGAGGCTGACTTCCCGTCTTTGGATGTCGCATACTTGGTCAATATTTCACTCTCTGGGAGGAGTTCGAAATCTGTGTTGTCTTTGACAGCGGCGGTAACGTCAGGCGATGTGCTGACAATTTTCTCAGCCCGCTTGATAATCCGCATGCACAGCCGGCCAGTGACCACGGAGTGGAGCAGACTGACCATCCGGAGAACTAGTAGACCTTTTCCGTGCTCTGGCTCTGGCGAGAGCCACCGGTAGTAAACACGTCGGTCAACGAATTCGGAGAGGGCCGGGTTCTTTCTGATCTCCTGCTGAAGTTCTTGCTCTGCAGGGATTGAGATACAGGCGACGAAGTCTTCGGGGTCGTACGGTTGGTCGCTGCCGTAGGTATCAAAGTGCCGGTGGATGAACTCAAGGATGGGCTTAAGCTGGCCCGTATGCTGGCGCTCGACTGCGATGGTAGGGCGCGTGACGGAACTGAGTTCTTGAGATTCACCGGCGCGGACTGACTTTGGGGGAGAGGGGTAGGGGCTGGATTCTTGCAAAGACATGTTGGCGGAAACGAAGAGGATGAGGGCGGTAGGGGAGCTGAGGAAAATTCTGCCAGGCAACGCGGTGCTTGAGTGAAAGTGTAAAGAGCGCGTTCCTCCAAGGACCACTGCTGCTGTGAAGATCTGATTGGCTGACGCGCTGGTTGCCTGAATGAAGGCGGGAACAGTGGGAAGTGCTAGCTGAAGATCCTGCGCGAGCGTTTGTGAGATGTAGTAGGGTGTAATAGACGATGGAGATAGCAGGTAGTGATTAACGCAGCTCTGAGTGCGTTGAGCTGTTGTTGAGAGTTATGAAGTTGGCTCTACTTTTATTCGGCAGCAGGCCTTGTCCTAATTAGGCAGCAAAAATCGCTCCTTCGTACACGTAGTACAAGGGTATTCAAAGTTGCTCTTAGTCACCGAAGAAAGAAATCGGATTTCGGAATGGTGGAGGATGATGTAGAGTCTGTAACTAATAGCTTCGTTTGCTGTACATGTGTATAAGGCGTTCGGTTGGTGGTTGAGTTTGTCAGTTTGAGTGGTGACGGGAGCAGGTAAGCGGGTTATGCGTGTATATGAAAGTAAATCCTTCAGGAAATGGTTAGGCCAGGACCGAGAATGAGTGTCAGGTCCGATAGTGAAAGGGTAGAATGATGATAGGCTTGTTGAACGCTGTACGGCGACTTTCTTAAAGAAACAACCGAACTTGCGTACTCTAGGCTACGAGCAGGAATGGCACGGTACCTTCGGCCTCGCTTATATATTGATGGGAGAACGAAATTCCGAAGAGTAATCGATAGTAGGAATGGATCTATCTGCGAGCAGAAGCTTTGTATCCTGCATTGTGTGGATCCAATCGATGAATCAAATCTGTAGTCACCAGGCACCATCCATGATAAACGCAGCGGGATACGATAAACACCTGCACCGGAAACTCGCGGATCCGATGTGCTTGACAAGCTGAAAAGAAGGTGGACTTATGGGCAGTATACTACCCGTGGAGAAGAGGACGGCTCGATGCGCATGGACGGGTTGGCCAATCGCTCAGTGATGGAGCGGTATGGTGGTGAAAATATCGCGAGGAAAGAAATCAGATGTGGTAACAGCTCGTCAAAGTTCCAAGCTCAGGTGTGCATCTCATGATCGGCATGGACGAGCTATTACCACATGCAAATTAGCGAGTTCTCACGTTGGTTTTTATCTCTAAGAAGGCGTTTTGGTCGGACTCGGAGGACAAATCAACCCAGGAGAATGGGTTCAACCAGCATAGGCTCCTTGGGGGCTGGTTCAATCTTTCCACTGGGCTCAAACATCACTCGGGACCCAGATCGACTCAGTCTAAGGTGTCTATGCATGGTCCTCTGCTGATTCCGCAGCGCGATATTCGTGAGGAATCTGATGATGTAATTCTCAGGGATACAGCACTCTGAGGTTTCCTGCGTCTGACTGGCCGCTCTTCGACTCTGGGACGCGATTACAAGCACGTGCAAGCAGGAGAACGTCTCGATCAGGAGAACTACAAGACCGTGCGTCCATTGCAGTTCTTGGGGTACGATGGGGAGCGTTGATTTGGAGAGGTTAGGTTTAGGGTTATGTGGTTCAGGGGGAGGCACATCCACGACGACATGAGCGAGCACTGATGATGCATGGTTTCGTATTTTCGGGCAGCTGTTTGCGAAGGAGGTTCTTCGGGGTTTCTTGTTCGGATAGACTGGCTTTAACGCGGATTCGGGAATAATTGCAGTCTCAAACAACGAAATTCAGCTACAGTACTGGCGTCCACCCGAGCTCACGGTCCTGTCTTTGAGTGACCTCGCACTCTCAAAACAATCGGTACTTATCAGCAGCCAGCTTGCATACATGTGAACAGAAACTGTATTTGACTCTAAAGCCCTTACTGCCAGCGTTCGCACAAGACGGCCGAACCGCGAATACCACCTCAGCTGGAGCCGTCACAGGCCATGCGGCAGTGGTCTTGCCACTGAGCCTGACAAGCCTGGATGCAGGATAGCTTGTCGGCCGGGAGGCGCACAGGAAGGCACTGGAAATTGCACTGCACGACCAGGTCGCTGACGCATTTGAAGTAGCCGCCGGGCGGGCAGATCTGACGCTCATCGAGGGTTGGGGCCTCGGACGCAGTCGCCGCGGTGGTGGGCAGCGCGGCGATGGTAGCCGCGAGAGCGGAGAGGGCGCTCAGCTGTCGAGCTGGTCAGTTGTCTGGTGGTACTCGGCCGGGAGGGAGGCTTACGATAAGAGTGGTGCGCATCGTGGCTGAGATGTGGGATGGGTGCGGCTTGAGAGTTGATAAGTGGTTTTTGTGACGATTACTAATATGCTGGTGGCTGGTAGAGCATTAGAAAACGTCAACTCTGGAATTGTCGATGTGTAACGGCTTTTATAGTTGCTGAGGTAGCCTTCACTCCAATGATCATTATACGCGAAGACTGAACACCGTGGCTTGGCGAGACCTCGGTCACGCATCTTGGCGTAAGCTTTTGGGGCTGTTGAAAAATTTGCAGTCCACAACCTCCGCGGATTTATTACCATACAAGGATTTCCATCTGACCTATACAGGAAGCTCGGAGAGGGGGTGAGACGGAGTGTGGGCTGGCGGCGTCGTTGTGGTCTGTCTCGACAAGGCTGAGAGGGGGTCGCACATGTGGACGCGATACCAGTGGACGACAGAGCTTCCTTGAGTGGACCGGGTGGAGAAACTGAAGGCTTGGTGCAGGCTGAGATGAAAACAGAAGGGTCAACACGGCTGATTCTGCCATGTCCTGTTGCTCTGCTGTTGTGGGGAAGAAAGCTCGAGGCCTGACAGCCACGAGGTATCGGCCGCAAGCTGTGTATAATACCCTCCTGCGAGCACTCCCTGATGCATTCTGCGTTTGCGCCTTGTGCTTCCATATTGTTAATATCTGTTCACAGGCTTGCCAACGATTCCAACACGACGTGAGCGGTGAGATGGTGTTGCCATGACCTGCCAACGCGTCTCAAGGTGGTTTCGAGACAGCTCTCTCGTCGGTCCTGAAGATTGCGTTCCAGTACCGCACAGTCTCTTCGGTGGAGCTCTTGGGGCCTCCCCAACGGGTGGGACGATGGTGTCCCTGCTGCCTCTGCATTGACGTATGCCTCGTAGTGATGGCCTTTGCGCGTTTTCCCTGCGGCTGCTCCGTGACAGGGATGTGCAAGGTGTCGGCATCATGGTCTTGCTTGCTATGATCAAAAGCATCTCGCTTCCGTTTGAGATGGGTTGTGCTGAGGTAGGGGGACGAAGCGGCCAGAGAGAAATAGGTCGTCGGGAACGGCGAGCTGGTGGGAGCGTCGTGTGCGACGCCGGGACGACCAGATGATGGCGCGTGTGGAGGTGGAAGGGTGTCGCCTGGCGACGCTGCAGCACCGCCGTTCCGGGGTTCGCTAGGAGGATCTGAGGGCGGTCCATCCAGTGCAGACTGTTGCGCTGCACAGGCGTCACTCCACTTCTCGTCCCCTTCCTCACGGAGATCCCTTAGTCTCGCCAGCATTGTCCTCGCGTGTTTGAGGTCTCGTAGATGCGCTGGCCGTGGGTGCAGTGTCAGCTCAGCGCCAATCAGCTGCTTGGCCTTCCAGATGATTGCGCCGGGATCGCCATGCCACTGGAACTCTTGCGGTACGCCAATGTCGTCCTTGTTCTTGTAGTCGACGACGGGATACGCCGTGTACAGGCCGTGGGTCAAGGGCTGGCCTCGTACTCTTGAGCAATGCGCTGCATACAAGCCTGGTGTGACTGGGGCACGAGCAGTTGGCGGTACCGTTCCCGTCATCTCGTCTTGCCAGCGTTGTTCGTGGTCGATGAAGTAGTCTAGGTAAGTGGGGATAACGATGAGCTGCGGGTATGTGGCGTCGAAGGCAGCATGATCGCAGGCGCAGACGAAGATGGCATTGTCGAAGTCGCCAAGCGTCTCCAGGCTCACCAGACCTCGCCGTCGACTCCGTTCGAATTCAGGTGCTGCAGCCTTGTCGAAGACATGGGCGCCGTGGAGATTGTGCGTGACGCGACACACACAGCAGCAGCCAGCATACTCTGCCCGCAGCCGGTCCTTGTACGTGGCGGCGAAGGCCGAGTCGCTCAGCCGGGAGCGCTTGGACGGTGAGGAGGTCGAGCCATCGTCGTCGTCACGCGTGCGTCTCCTGCGCGACGAAGTGGCAGAGGGCGCGGCGGGCCTTCGGAACTCGGTCGCTGGTGCCGGCGAGATGGTGAAGGCCGAGCGGTCGTCGTGCACCAGAGAGGGGACGTCCGGCGTGGCGGGCTGGGAAGGCTGTGCCAGCGATAGACGAGGTTCGCCGCCGTCGTTGAGCGGCTGCGACATGCCGTCGCAGGCGCAGCTGGGGTGCTGCGATGCGTGGCCCGAGCACAAATGTCGACGCAGGCCTACTTCGCACATGACGCCAGCCTCGATCCACTTGCCGGGTGGTTTCCCCGCCGCCGGGTGGCTGAAGTAGCCTTTGTGGCTGGTGTGGCTGGTGCAACGCAGCGCGATTGATTGGTGCTTCCCGATCGAGGTCTAGCGCAAAGCACGGAAGCACTAGCCAGATGCTTCCTTCCTGCTAGGTCGGTCGTCGTCACTCACGCACTCATCAATTGTGCCTCGAACTCCAACACACTCCACATCAAGCGCCATCATCAACCGCAAAACCACTTACGAACCAGCCTGTCAACTATTTTGCAGATTTCAGCAGGGTCTATATCTATTACAGCTATAAACCCGAGACTGACAGGGCCTGTACAGGCTATAGTAAATTACATAGGGCCTGCTGGGGAAAGGGCTAAGGGGTGGGGAGGTTACAAAGTTGGACCTTTTATAGTAATCTGTAGCATCTCAGGCTCTGAGCGCATGTGAGCATCTAGTCGCATCATCGCACTCTCAGAACGCAGTCTGTCTCGGTCCATTCCGGCGCTGCCTCTCGTCGGATACTCCCTTGCCTCGGAAGTTGATTGATCTCCACGTGCTACCATGTGTAGACTTCACCGTCCAACAAGCGCGCCACAGAGAATATTCCGGCATGGGGGTGAGCCTGTGTCACAGCCACGACCAGCCATTAGCAAGCATTGCGACTAAGAGCTTCTTGCCAGAATGGAACAGTGCGCTCCAAGCTAGCAGCTGCCTCTCCTCAATCCACCAGTCAACATCATTCTCGTTTAATTGCCTCGTCAGATCGCGCTGTACAACAGCTTCACTTGCAGCGCAGCTTGGATTTCCTCGCGGCCTTATGGTAATCTATATGCTGGCGGACAGACTAAGGGAAACGATAGTGAATGGTTTTTCTTGATTACAACAATCGATGCAACACAACGCACTTTAGGTTTGTTTGGCGAAATTGTTGGGCCAAACTAGCCAGGGCCTGCCTGCAGACTTGTTCGCGCAACGGACAGCCACGCTACATTGTACTGCACAGTGCTAGACAAGAAACGCTCTGCCCATTGAGGACTTCGTCACTTCGAAAAAAGGTAAAGCACAATACAACTAGCGCCTCCTAGTCGCCACGGTTTCCTTCGCACAGGCCTCGCTAAGAGCTGGCATTGCGTAGACAGCCTCACCGCAAGCCGCTAAAACCACGATCTTCTTGCCGACTCAAGCACGTAGGTTAGTACATCGCTTGAGAGCCGAGTCAACACCGGATGCAACGTCTTCATCTCTAAGCCATGAAATACTCAACCTTCTGAACAGTAGCGCAATCACTCAATACAAGATACAAATACGTGTCACACACAACGCGAACATCTCCGAGGACCACTTCTGACATTGTTTGTCTCAATTGCGGTAATGACCGACACTCATTCTGTCCGGCCTGAGCTGAAATCCAAAGCGGCGACTCCATACAACGGACCTCACACTCAGTATCCCGATCTGCATTAATTGTCAGTCGATCATCTACGGAATTTTACCTCCTGTCTGCTGATATTGCTGCTGCTGCTGCTATTGCTGCGGTTGATATGCAGCACCATATCCGAAACTTAGCGCAGCAGGACCCCCATAACCCCCATATCCCACCGCCGCCGCTGCCTGCTGCTGCTGCTGCTGCTGCTGCTGCCCTCCCCCAAACCCTAAGAATCCCACCGCTCCCGCCTGCTGCTGCTGCTGCTGTTGCTGCGCGCCTGAGGTTCCATAATACATAGAGAAGCTGGACAAACTCCCGAATCGTGCATCAAATGTTACTTTTTGCGGTGTAGGTGTATAATATCGCTTCCGCAGCAATCCTTCAGAGCGAATCACTTCTTCTGCTAAAAGTTTTCCCTCGTGATCGCGACCTTGGAATGTGATATCCATATCAGAGACAAGACTGAGCGTAGTCGGTGGAGATATAAAAGTTATCTCTTTGGCTGCGAACGAAGCGAGGGAAGAACCAGGGTAGTTGACTGTGAAAGTAGTCGGCGAGTTCGGGTCGTTCGAGATATACCCTGCGTTAGGGCCCAAAAGAGGAAGCAGCGACTTCAAGAGGTCGTTAAGCGGTTGTATGGCGACATTTTCCATCTGGAGGTCTCCAACAAGAGTTGGGTCCCCAGAGGTTATTTCCATGGTGGAGAACTATTGTAGGTGAATGCGTTAACAGATAAGGAGCAGATAAGGCTGTGGTTGGAGAGTCTACCTCGATCATCACATCGCCAGAAACGGTACGCGGTAGAGTTGGGGAGCACAACGCCAAGTTAAAAAAGAGGCTCCCACTAATGCAAAGCGCTACGGGCCTCATGGTTGAGGTTTGGTGGTGTGGATATTCGACAAATGCGCGGTTGAGATCAGCTTGCCGGTGACCGTTCTTAGGACAGAGGATATGTTTTATACTTCGAGAAACCGAGTATCGGTTTTACAATGCTGTAACAATATGAGATGTGTTTTTGAGGGTTAAGCAATGTGTCTTCCTATGAACCTTTAAGGATCCAGCAGCGCTTTGTATGTATGGTGATTAATGGAAGAGATTGACACCAACTTCTGAGAGCTGTATAGCTGTGCGGCTAAGCGCTGTTGTGAACATGGTCTTACTACTAATTGTACCACGCAACCGTCTTGGAATCAGCTGAGCTATGAAGCTACGACAGTGAAAGAACATACACACTCTTTCAAAACCTAGCCGTGCGACAGGGGCTTATCTCAGCAGACTATCATGACTAATCACCGGAGGGATTAGCATTGTAGAGATCTTGCCTATATTCTGCATCGAGCTAAGTAAGCCGTTACTGAGCATTGTCGAACAAAGGCGCTGCGTAAGCTATCTACATCATTTCAGAATCGCTCCATCTCATGCTCGAATGAACTCCAATCCGTTCGTTTAAGCAACTATTTGGATTCGCCTGTGCGCTCGTGCCGAAGTAAACGGTGAGCAATCTGTGTTAGTAGAATGCATCCATCTCCTAGATGTCTCACTGAGACCTTGCGTAACAGTTTCCTCTGACCAGCGATGGCTATTTAGGAAGCACAAGGCTGAAATGACCGTAGGATAGATCCCCATACAGGCGTTGCTATAACTACACACGGTATTGACGCAGCGAATCGTTCTCTCCTACAATCCCAATCCGCCGTTACAACAGCTGACCGTGGTGACACGAAGTGACAGCGCCTCAATGCACAAGTTGTGGCGCCTGACCTGATTGTTGAACAATAGCACTCGGCGATACCTCGACTGTATACTGCAATGGTGTCTGCACTGGCATTCAGTATGACCCGAACAAATCCGACCAAGTCCGACCAAGTCCGACCAAGTCCCAGCAATATGTTCACTCACAAGAACACGTGAGAACAGCTTGCACCATTCCTATAAGTCTCCCATCGCGCCTCGATTTCTATATCTCTTCATTCACCTATAATTCACTACATTTCCAAGATCTACAATCTTCTGAAGACTAGCCAACATGCAGCATCTCCTCTTACTTATCTTTACTACAAGCGTATGCGTCGTTAGCGCCGTGCACATTAAGAAACGAGCCAACCCGCTCAGCTGTGGTACACCGGACTCTTGCATAAGCTTCCATAGCACAGGCAGTGTACAATGCGCTAACGGCTACAAGTGTTCCAGTATTGAAGCTCCTGGCTTTCCGCCCGGCTTGCGCTGCGAGAAAGCATGTGATGACTCTGAGAGAAAAGAATGTAGTGCTAAACAATGCACCCTCTACATAAGTTAATGCAAAATCTCTCCAGGCAACAAGATTTGTGGCAAAGCCATCCTTTGGTGTGGTACACCCATAAAAACTACCAAAGAAAACTGCGTTCAGCTCAGAATGGGCCAGCCAGTTAAATACAACGATGCAACTGGCTCTTGTGCGGCTGACCCAGACGCACCAAAGGATAATCACTTTCTTCGATTTGCCGTCGGCATGTCAACGCTGGGGCTCCAACTGTTTCTCTCTTGTCATGACGTCACTACCACGCGGGTGCCGAGTCAGTCATCGCGGAGATGATGAAGGTATCAGGCAACTGCAGTCCGAAGACGCCCCCGTTGACCGTGCCGAAGATCGACTTATCCCTACCGGGCATCGACTTATCCCTACCGAACATCGACATACCCCTACCGGTAGTCCCCTTGGATTTAACGGTCCCCTGAAGCTACCAGGAAACCCGACGAGCACCACTCCTTACAAGATCGAGTGGCATTGCTTCGACACGAGGGACAAATTTGACAAAGTTACACTAGTCTTTAAAAACGCTTGCGCTGTTGCAGCACACCCTGGTGATGCTGCTCCCACTTTTGAAGCAAACACAGGCAAAGGGCCAAAGTTAGGGTATCACAGGCCAAGCGTTGTTCTAAGCCTAACTTGTGTTACTAATCATGCCGTGTAGGTGTCTAGATATAAGCTAAGCTATTATGCTAGAACAATACTACAACATATATACTCGTTTCAATGTCCTACACTTTCAATAGTTGCATATACCTGTGCAATATCTTTTGATAGCCCTGCATAAAGAACAGAAGGATAAGATAACTTATATGTGCATAGAGAAATATATATACACAAAAGCTAGTAATTGCAAGCTACTTATATAATGTCATATCGAGAAAAGGAAAAAATTAATTAATGTAATCTTAACCTAAACGTAAACTCTTTTTTTACACACTATATACTTTATCTATAGAGGACACATCCACATACAGCTTAATTACTCCTCATAATTACGACGACGTGCATTAACAGTACCTTAGGCCTTTCTGAAATGTCCTTATTCCTTACCAAAAGGTCTGGCGCTAAGCGGATTTGAAGCTCTTTCGAGGCACCCTTCAGTCAAGGATCGGTTCCTTAGCACCCAACACGGCTCATGTGCCGTATGTTGTGAACTCGAGGTCTCTGCGGATGAGGCGGTCCATTCCCAGAACTCTATAGCAGCACGGAGAACTGCCTGGGTAGAGTACTTAATCACCTACAAAGTCTTGAGATTACTGACTGCCAAGATACGTGTAGATCGGGCGGCCTATGTTGTCCTTCCGTCGCTGCCTTCTGTGCGTATCTCTTGCAGACCCGCGATTTAGATTAAGACACCCGATCTGAGGCATATGCAGATGGACTGCATTTATATGTAACTTAATCCTGATTGCGGCGCTGCATTACACTGCCGGAGACCCGCGATCTCGCTTCTGTTGACTGCTTTGACGAGACGACCGTCGAGATGGTCTTCTCCGGTTGCTCTTATTCTCGGCAAGCGGAGGCAGCGGAACAGGCTCACAAAGCTGCGATAACGAAGCCAGCATCTCTGGTCTGAGTGTCCACTTGCCTGTCGTCGCATTCAATGCATACGGCTTCTGGGCGATCCACTGCTGCCATTTCTGAAAGACCTTGACTGCTTGCGTTTCACTCACTTCGAACCACTCTTCGTGGGGTTTCTCACAACTATCGCATCTTCGCGACTTCCGGTGCTGCATCAACTCCAAGTGCATCAATCGCTCGACGCGGCTGACGTGCGAAATCTCCGGCAGCTCGGTGTGGTATTTGTGCTCGCGTTTGCAGCCTCTGTTCCACTCCTTTAAACGTCTTTGAAGGTTGTTTGTCCGACCGATTTTTACCTTGCCAAAGTTTGTGACGTCCCAGAAGATATATATATAACCATCTTTCGAGTCTGACCCGTTCAGTGGTTGCGTGATGGTCTTCCGCAAGGCCTCTTGCACGGATACACCTTCCCATTCCTTCGGCCGGTAAGGGCAGAACTCTGCGGAACGCAAATCTATCAAGGGTGGAACAGAAGTTGCGAGCTTAATAGTAGCCGTCAGCGTTGGGATGATGTGTGCTGTGACGGACGCAGTCTTCGCCTTCGATGCAGCACTTGTGCGTCTCGCCTTGTTCTCTTTTGGCGGAGCAATAAGACTGGGGCCGCAACTTGACGACTCCTTCGAATCGGACAAGCCTGAAAGCTTAGCATTTGTTGCGTGCGCAGAAACAGTGACCATTTGTCTCAACTTGTCCAGCTTCCTACTGGCTGAATTCTTATGCGTACCACACAAGATCGTCCGTATCATAGTTTCCGCATGCTCAATCAGAGGGGTACTGTCTATGCCCTGAGTAAGACTCTTGAGATGACGTTTGTCAAAGTCTTGAGGGGCTTGAGCCTTATATATGCATCGCTCCTGCGGATTTTTCACCAGTGACGCAACACAACAAAGTGGGCTTTGGTCGAGCCGTCCCTGCAAGTCAAGAGGAACAATCTGCTCCAGGAGTGTGCGCACCGCGGTTTGAGACAGGTTATTCTGCGAGCCAGTTACTGGCTGTGGCTTCGCGCCACGGCTTTGTTGACCGATATGGTCGTTGCTGCTGACCTTTGAGAAAGGGGTTGTTTCTTTCTTAGAGGACTTTGGTGCCTTCGAAGGAGTGTTGAATTTGTTCTGTGCAGAAGCAGGCGCAGACTTTGCTGGAGTCATCGAGAAATCAAAAGTCGGCTGCAGGCTGAATTTGGCCTGGGCTGCTTTGTTATTTTCTGCAGCGACTGTCCAAGTCAGTACCAGACCGCTCGATTATGCCTCCAGAGGACTTACTAGCCAGGAACTTTGCAGTCAGGCCTCGGACTAGCTTTTGGGGCACGAAGTTCACTTCTTCTTTTTCTTCTTCTTCTTCTTCTTCTTCTTCTTCTTCCTCTTTTACTAGACTGTCTTTTCTGGCATTTTGTTTCCTCGCACGGACACTGCCTGCCTCTAGTCTATCGAATATCGTTCCCGTAGTCGGAATTCTACAAGGCGTCAGGACCGTGGAGAGCAGCTTTCCAGTCGAACTGGGTGGCGTTGGCGGCGTTATTGGCGTCAGATCGTAGGCGTCAAGCTTCTTGCTGGATCCGCGACATGGTGTCTGAGGCGAATCCCAGATGTTGGTAATACCGCTTACATTAGACACGACTGAAGCTGTCGAGTGAGAAGAGTGTATCAAGGGGCTGTTTTGTTGAAAAGATTCAAAGTTTGCTACGGTTATGGAGTCTGTGGGGGACCTGGCAGGATTGCTCCAACTGAGGTCTGGTATAATCGGATGATAAACTGACAGCGCACGAGAAGAGCTTGGTGTCGTCGGGCAAGAGTGTTTGGCCGGTGAATTTTTCTTCGCGACATTCGTGATTCCGACGTCTAGAGAAGAGATCTTTTTGGTATCGATAGCCTGTACAGTGCTTTCTCCGTTGAGCGCGGCAGTAATCATGATTCAGGGCGTAGCGTTCAGCGAAATGAGTAGCTTAGATTATTGATAGCAAGTAGATAGTAGATTGATGAAATGTAATGCTGCTCTTGAACGCACCTCCAATGCTCAGATACTTATACATACGCTCTCTTCACGCTCTTGATCTCAGCAGGTACATACTCAGCCATGTTTCAGAGCTGAGTTGTGCGTGCTCGAACAGGGCAGTGCCTAGGGTAGACTATGCTAAGGATTGTGGCGCTGTAGAAAGGTGTGGGCTACTGCAGCGACCACATCGTAGGATTATGCTGTTTCATCGAAAGCCGGGGTGAGTAGTGGATGTAGGCCAAAAATCAGCTGCAGATGCGGCTCGACCGGTCGGTCCTTCAGGCTGGTTCACGCTGGATCGAGCATGAGGTCCGATGCGCACGATTCGGAAGCGCGGCTCGTTACAGCCCCCAAAGTTTCACTGCAGATCCTTCGACTCCTGGCCAGCAATGGCAATTCGGCGCTTCCGAAGGCGAGTTAGCTCGTCTGATAAGAAACAAGAGACAAAACTGTGCTGCTCAGGCGCGAAGCGTGGATTAGCGTTCGTTTGATGGAGCATGGAACATCGAATTTCACGCTAACGAAGTACAATTGACGCTCTTTCCCCGCAATCGAGCAGGCAACGGCTCAGCCCGAGCCCGCCGGTACATTCATCCCAATCGGGCTTAGCCGCAAGCTTGTCGGACTTCCCCCTGATAGACGTCGTATGACCCAGCTCTCGATATGAAAGATGGCCGCTATTTGCTGAGAAGCCTCACATCTATCGTTCTCCCTGCTTGCCGCCTGCTAGTCTCTGGTTAGATAGACTCATCGATACGAAGGTTGTACTCTTTACAGCTAGCAGTCCGCTATCTTCTGCAGGCGTGCTACTGGATTCATGCTTGACAGTGACGCTTTGTTCACTGCATCGTAACTGTGCCGCATAGTCGCATACTTCGTTACAGCTGAGACGCTGTTGAAGCCATCGCCAGTTTGCACCAGGCTTGAATGACTCCGCATGGCTTGGTTTTTAGATGCTACAGGAGGATCACGATTGGATCCTTTAGCTATTCTAAATATCTCCAAGACCAAAACGTGATGCGCCAATTTGAAATGAATCATGTTCGTGTGCATGACAGGCTCAATCTCGGGCGCCCAGACCTCCCCTGCGATTGTTCACGAAGTTGGCACGGATTCAAGGAGACGAGGCGGCAAAGACATACTTAGGCGCGACTTGTAGCTGGGCGACGATCTGTGCGGAACACGATCGGCAGCGCGCTTGCGGGGCCGTGCGACGGCTGGGACATTAGGGACGTGCTGCGAAACGCAGACTGCAGTACGGGCGAGGCCAGTACGACGACACGTCCCGTGTCGGGCATGAGCGAGGGGAGAGCAGAATGATGGCGAGTCCGCGTTGCCTTCAGTTGGCGCATGCGCCAGGCCACGGAGCGCAAGCCGTCTCAAGTTGGTGTGTTGGTGGTGGTGGTGGTGTTGGTGTTGGTGGCTGGCCAGAATGCTGTGTCTGTGCGCAATGTGCGGGAGCTGCGTCGCGCCTGTCGCAGACTGAGGCCAAAACGCAAGCACGCCCGCCGCAGTGTGCCATGTTCGATCTCGCAGCCAATGCACACGCAGGCGGGTCTGTTGCAGCGCCATGCCAGTGACATTCTGTCAGCACGTGGCTCCAGCTTCTCCGACGTCGTGGCGCTGCGGAAATGACCGTGGTGTGCAGCTAGTGCAGCGTGTGCCTGCGCAAGCGGGCAACGCTCCGCGGCAGCACCCAGGGCTCAAGCACGCTGCTCCCCATTGGCATGCACGTGCAGCGCCCTTGTCTGAGCAGGCCTCGGCGCAAGACCCGCGGTTCGCCTCATAGAGGGCCGGTTGACGGTGCTGCGGGAGAGCCCACGACATGGGGGCGCGCCGTTAGCGCTATCGCGCCCATTCCCGCCGCCGGACCTCTTCGGCTCAGGGCACCCGGCGCGACAGCGCGCCGCCTCGGCAGCACCGGAGCCGCGACCCGGACCGCAACCACCTTCCAACCGCGTCTCAACGGGACGGACAGCGGCAAGATAGTTGACAAGCAGGCGCGCAAGCCAACGTCCCACTCAACATCAGGTGCTAGTCCTCCTTGGTGAGAGACCAAAGAAGCAATGTCTGCTCTGCTATCATGCAGCTATCGCTATGCTGTACACAGCGACGTCGCCAATGAGCCGCTTTCTCACAAGTCCTGAGCGAAGGGTCCAGGCTATCAGACTTCAAACCAAGAGAATGTACTGCGTGCTCCTATGACGTTGGCACTAGCCGAAATAGGCACAGAGCTTGGCATACTTGGGCGTTGCTCTGTGAAGTGGGCAACGAGGCACCGTCAAGCGAGGGAATCAGCGCTTACAAACTGCTTTTCTGGCAGCGTCAGGGCATTGAGTGGAGCGACGCTGTTATCAAATATAACAAACGACAATTCTAGTAAAGCTCAGATTGTGCAGCAACGGCTCGACGGGAATCAGGACCACGATTGCACTTGTGCGAGCGGATAGATCAGGAAGGAAAATAAGATATGGACATTTGAGCTTCCGGATAAACTCGAGGTGGGACGTACGATTAAAAAAGAACGTGCAGTCATGTCAGGGCAGGCGCTGCACGAGCACCGGACTCTGCCAGTGCAGATGCAGGTCCAGATCAAGGCAAAGCGAGATGCGCAGCACGAACAATAGGTATCAGGCCACGCAACGCTATCATCATAGGCGAAGAGCTGAATGCGGAGTAGGGACCGACCGATCCAATGGGTGTGGACGGTGGCGCTGATCACTGTGGCACGGAAGGTGGAAGTGCGGATCGCGAGCAAGATAATGTCGGGCGCGAGGACGGCAGCGCAATAGACAGCATCCAATACACTCAGATATAAGACTCCAATTCAAGCAATACTAATTTGCTCAACTTGTCCAAACTCCACTGTGACCTTTCCATTGTTGGTCTGCTGTTTCTGGGCAGGGAACCAACGCGTCGCGATGTTCGTGGTGTAGAAACAAGACACACGTGATGTGACTGCTCTACTAATCACGACTGCGCGCAGCTGCATGACTTTTAGATTGCCCTGTCGCACCTTTCACCCCTGCATCATTAGATGACCTGAGCTTCATAATTGGAGTACATGATTCATGCAAGTGACATGTGGATTCGAAGCCCTGTCGCTGCGCTGACCACCACGGTCCCTACTTGCGTCCCGTTCTGCCTGTCGATTTCATTGTTGATGACTCTCTGTCAACAAGCATATCCTGTTGAATGGTGACTATGCACAGCCCGGCAATATGCATGAGAGATGGCGCTCAGAGCCTCTGTGTGCACAACCACAAGTCTCTTGGCCTGCAAGTCGCAGCTCTTCCGCAACAGGAGCCAGGCGGGATCCTGCGTTACATGTTGAATAACTCCAACAGCGCGTCCAGTACTTCGACACATCAAAGGGTGGCGGACATCAGGCAACAAAGCATGCCAAGGCAGACTCCATGAGTAGCGTAGGGTTGCACAGCACCAAGCCTACTGTCTTTGCTGACCAAACGACTCGCTAAGTAACTGTACCAGGCAGCAAACGCGCTACGTGAGCTCGTGTTTCTGTACAATTGGTGTGGAGACCATCACCATATGTAGAGCAGGTAAGAAGGAAAATGAGATAGGCCAGCTGAGCGACTGTTGCTTGTCGGCATCTACCCGCGCGCAAGATAGCCAGTCGTGCGAAACAAGAGCGAATAGCAGAGTTGGAACGTCCAGCTCAGGACTTGCAGCTGTCTATTCTGTGTGTCTTGCAATCTCTATAAGAGCATTTTCTGATAAAGACAGGACAGTGCCTCAATCTGGTCGACGCGAACGCTGATGCGTACATGGTACATCATCCTCATAGGTTCCTGGGTCTGATATTGATGCTTTGCAGTTTCAGGACTCGTACTACTCCGATCCTGATAGTGGACGAAAGGCAGCCTGTGACCTCCAAGCGCGAGCGAAGAAACATTTTGCGGAGAACTAGCCTAGGCTGGCTCGCTTACCAGTTGTTCTACGAATGAAGATTTGGCTTATACAAGAAAGCTCTTGCTTAAGTGTTCTAGTGATTTTATGATGAGAGCCTTTCAGAGCCTTCCCAAGTAGCAATCACTAGTTGGAAGCACAGTATTAAAACAAAAGCTAGTTAAAAATAAAAGAAAAGTAATCAATTTTAACTTAAACTAGAAGAATGACAATCAACTCTAGTTTAAAGGCTTTCTTGCACCGCCTGCTAATACTGTACAGGATTCTGTAAAGTACGCATCCTTAGGACAGCTATTTAATTCTTCTTCTGCCTTGGACAACATAGCTGCATTAGAAAGCCCAGAATAGGCATTGTCCACAGACAACAAATTCTGCGGCGCCGATGCTAAGAAACAACATCCTTCTTTTGCAGAAGATTCCAGTTCCTTTTTCAAAGTTTCGCTTATCTTCAAAATGGGCATGTATAGTGACAATTCCTCCCAGAAGTTTTCTGGGTCCTCGAGCCCTGTCATGCCAAGTGACCACGCGATGCTGAGGATTGGCCCAACAATTGGAACGAATCCAAGAGCCTGCTCTATGAAGGTTTGAACAAATTTGACGAACCATGGCGAGTTTTTTTCTGGCGGTGGCACCCACTGCATGTTAAGGCCACGATTCGCCTTGATGACAGCCGGCATGTCAATGTCGTAGGCGTCTGTGATATGACTGTGCTTACCATATGATCCCACGTCCTCGCTCGTCGTAAGGACGATGAGCTTGTTTGTGTATACGTTCCCATTCCGGAGTTCCTGGGGAATGCTGAGCAGCTGAATCAGACCAGCTATATCAAAACCCATGGACAGTCTCCAGTGTGGCTTCGGGCCTGCGAGTATGTTGAAATCATGATTGATAAAAGCTTTAACATCGTCTCTCCAGATTGGTACGCTTTGATTGATAGCGAAGTTGACATGAACAAAAGTTGAAATTCCCGGGTAATGCTCAGACGCACTCTGGGCGAGAGGAACGTAGATCCCACGAATACAGGCGGTGAGCTATCTACAAGTTAGCGTATCGTTTCCTGATGGCCTGAAAGCTGAACTCACGTCCACCCAAACAAATCTCTCTGCTTTATTAGGCATAGGAACTGGCATATACCATGCCTGATCAAAATTAGCGCTAGATCAAAAGAGGAAGCACAGTCGCGTACCTCAGCACTGGCTCCGTCTATGTAATCTTCTAGTCTCTTTTTGCTGAGACAGAGATTGTGCATGACGGATCGGCCAATTTTCCCAGGCTCCGTACCATAAGAGAATGTGATGTAATCCCAATTCACTGGACCGTTTGAGCCAGCTACTTTTGCTTTGGAGCGCGGGTGTTTTCCGGGAAACACATCGTCGGCTTTAGCATCATCCACGTTCCAGTAGGCAGGCACGTTCCAAAGATACTCCACGAGAAAGTTAGTGTAGAAATCTTTAGGGTTTGTTGCATGATAGCCGTTTACATGTCCCACAAGGCCCTCTGGAACGAAATAGGACTTTCCCTCTGGGTATGGAAGCGCCATTATACTGAATTGAATTTGTGGATCCTTTTGTAATTGAGAGAACAGCTTTGATAAAGCTCGCTCGTGTGATTGTGATGAAGACTTGCGAGTTGGCAGAAAGGCCATGAAATCGTCGTCCTTATATAGAAAGGCAACCCAATGTTTCACTGCGCTTCCTGATGCAGTTGGTACCCTAATTATTGTAACACCAACTAGCCGTGCTTTGTCGTGTTTGACAAGGACTTAATGATGCCGCAAACAGGTCGCCTACGTGGCACAGCGATCTGCATTCCTACGCAGTTGGAACGCTGCACAGGGTTGCACTTCGTGTCACAGGCGTTGAGCGCTTAATAGGCCTAACACCAGTATGCCATAGACAGCTCAGAGAGCAAAAAACATCATGACGCAGACTATTGCTAGGCTTCGAAGATTAAGGTCTGCCTTGCACTGTTATTCTTTCTATAATCGACTGTACACAAAATATATGGCTTTGCCGGGTTAATCTCCTTATCAGTTGCACTTCTGTCACACATGCGTCTCTGTGTGTGTAGATCATGAAGTGCAGCTTGCTCCTATGCAGAGCGTTCTTGTCGACTCACTCAGACAGCTTGCCGTGTGTCCGAAGACGCAGAGTTTCGTGGCCTCTTGGCAGCATCAAGACGCTGGCCGACTTCCTCTGTCGCCATGCTGAGACGATTGGATCTAACATTTGAAGACTTGCCGCCTGGCATTTCGAAGACCACGCACGTAGACGGATGCGATTGTTAGGGCTTGCACAAGAAAGCCATCGTGTACGAACTTCTAAGCAACACACGACTTAGGCAATCTTTGTATCCAATCGACTTCGTCAGAATGCTTTATAATGACGCAGACCATTGGGGCGTAGACAGCACCGGTAGCACTATGCTACACGACTTGGACAGATAGTGGAAAACTGGACACGAAGCCGTGTGACGAAGTAATACATGGTACAGCGCGACGCAAGGGTACAAGACTATCGTAACCCCAGTTCGAAGACGAGCCTGCAGACCCATCGTTCTATGTTTCAGATCTGCAATATCTTGCAGAGATTGTTCTTACGCCCTGATCTATGTCGCAAACTTCCTGTCAGCACCTTGGGTCGATTGCACCCTTGACCTGCTTCTCCAATCTTCGTTTCAGAGTGTACACCCACTCATCCAAGAACATCCACAGCTAGAGAAGCACAAACCACCCAGCAAAATTGGCGCTCTAATAAGACTTATCATACTAAAACAGCAAGACACGTACCACATCGAAGCCCCTTGCACCGCAACTAGCTGCTCGGCCGCAAGTACGACATGCACAGAGCTAAGTACTGTGGACACTAGAGCAACAACAAAAAGCATCGGTCCATACAGCCGCGCAAAGAAGTCGCCATACTGTCTATGGACCTGCTCAAAGTAGAACTTGTGAAGCAAAAGTAGAGCGTAAAAGTTGAGTCGTGTCAGCCTCAGCTCGCCGTAGCAGTATCTCCCTGACACAGCAGTGTCATCTATGCTATGCTCCTAAGCTCTGTCGTGAAACGACAGAAGGCCGTCCGATTAACGTCATCAGGGGTTGGGCGGAGGTGTTCTTGCTGAGCAATTTTAAAGTCTGTCTCGTAGCCGCGGCCTTGCGAATATCGCTTCGATTCTTGTCTAGCTTGTTGGAACTTTTGTCCAAGTAGCACTCCCAGAAGCCATACGACAGAAGGTATCGTGGGATGGGCTTGATGAAGATGCGGTAGACCAGATGCAGCCGAGGCTCTTCTGTGACTGTGATCCCACGGCCCCGGGGTCGATGCACAGCGTTGATGTTCTCGCTGCACAGGGTGATCATGATCTACAAGCAAGACACCATAGTCTCAAGGTCTTGAGAGGATAAGTCACGAAACGCTCTCAAGCGCGGTGTATCGTTGAGAGCGATTGAAGGTTGGCTAGGCAGAACATGATATAGGGAACCAGATGAGGGTGTAAGATCGCGGACAAGCACTGTTGCTATCGAGAACGACGGCTTGGCAGAGAGCGGGCAAAATAACGTTGCAAAAGCCTATGATTGTGCGATTGGCTGGAGAAGCGCTGATGTGTTCGCTGGAGCGACTGCCCCATTTCCAGCCTTGTGCCTTAGCCTGCCTACTTTTCAACGACGAACTGTCCAGCTTTCTCGCTTTCTAGCTCTTATCTTGTTCGCGAATCTTGTCGTTTACTCTATACCCCACAGTGCGGGTGAACGAACAGCAATGATGGGCTGCTGCACGGACGAAAGCGCACGCGCGACAACTAATGAGACAGGCTAACGCGGGCCCCCGCTCCGGCTGGTGACTGACGATGACATTTGAGTCCGAGTGCTCCGCGACGCGCCAGCAGAGGTCGCAGAGGCCATCGACGTTATTGCAATTCACGGCATCGGCGCACATCCAGATGACAGCTGGTGCAAGAATATAGGCACAAAGGAGAATTCGCAGTAAGTCAACTAGTTTGCTGAGGAAAGCATGCTGCCAGCTATAGTCCCACACGTGTGGATCATGCGGTACGGGTACCAGTCGCAGTAGTTTGGGGAGGGGGCGACGCGGCAGAAGGCGTCAAAAGTGGCACACCAACTGCTCCTAGCTCTGCGGCGGAGGCAATCAGTAAAGACTATTTAGCCCAGAAACAGTGTTGCTGTTGCCTTAATCAGGAACATCCTTCTCGCCCAAGTCTGTATGTAGCACACTGCTTCGGCGGGCTGATTATACTAAATGTAAGTTGCTCACTACAATGTGCAGCCATAATTACACTTTGACAGGCACTTATAAATGCACGGCACAATAAGAGAGAGTAGGTTGGCATACTCAAGTCAACCACTGGACTGGTTTGCTTCGGTACACCGTTTAGGGGCGTAGAAGGGATAAGCCAGATGGAGATGCTCACGGCAGCACACTAGGAATACCAAGAGGATAAGGTGCAACTAGATGTTCTCAGAACACTGGAGCCAGGGAACGAGTTTCTGCAGGAGATAGTTGGTCAATTTTGTAAAACGCAGTAACAGGCGAACAAGGCGCAGGTTGCGTGTTTCTACCCGCTCAAGTCAATTAATGTTGGAAGCATAGTCGGGTAGCAGAGCCAAATGGAAATTCTTGAGCACACAGCTTATTTCATGGTTACTGACTTGAAACAGAGATTTGTGGTTAGCGATGGCTCGGGCTGTCTTGTGGTCTGAAGGTGTGAGCGAGTATTCGCTCTCACGCACGCACTGTGACAGGAACGAATCTGGAAAGACCACAGAAGAGGAAGTTATCCGAGCAATGACGCATATCAATCAGCATCAAAACTGCTCAATTCCGAGTAAGTGTCTTGGATATCGCGACATTGACCTGTCTGACCTGGCTCAGGTACAGATCAGAAAAGCAATAGCGCCTGACACACACATGGGATGCCTGGATCGTCAGAACGAGTTGAGTCTTCGACCAGAAGTCTGCAAGCATTAAAATTTGATTTAACGCTATTTGATCGCACTCAGCTACCTCAAAAGCCTTAAAGCAAGAAGAAAAGGTCAACAGCTTCTAAACGTCCGAATCAATGGTCATCTGCAGAAGACGTAAAACTTGTGCAAATAGTGCAATCAACGGAGTCGCCGGATAGGGAGTAGGTAGCAGGATACTTTACGCAGCGATCTCCCTATGCGTGTTAGAAGCGATATGAGAAAGTGGATCTACTAGGGCTGCTGTAAAACAAAATTTTTCTAGAGTGATTGCTGACACATTTTCAGTTTTACAAGCTATGTTAGTAAGCACTATTATTTTATGCTTTTCTAATCCTAAAGACTATTTCTTAAACTATAAGATTATTTTAAGTTACCAATATACTTTGAAATTTAACGTTAAACTTTCAGCAAAGCTTATAAGCACGATTTGGTTAGTCCTCTAGAATTAATACAGTTGCTAATGCTTCTAGGGTAGATTATTAAAGTAAGAAGTAAAGATTAGCTTTGTCTGTGTTAAAAGCAATAGGTAACAATAAGTAGTATAGAATAGACTATCTAGCTTACAAGTTAAGATATAATAAATTAGATTATTACCTAGGAAATGCAGTCTGCTTAGTGCTCTTAGCGGTACTAATAACATCAAGTACAAAGCATACAAACTACTAATTATGCTAGTTTATACTAAGCTTTTGCTTAGCATCTAACCTAGTTCTATAGCTACTCTGCTAACTGTAATACCTGCTAACTAAGTAGTTATCCTCCTGTTCTATACTATCCCTGTGTATAGGTCAAGTGAGCTGTGCCTAGCTTGTAATTGTTGTTACCTGTTTTCGTGTTCCTCAGGATCGTAACATATGGTAGATAATTTGCCTAGCATGTCAATGTGACGATCGGTGTGTATTGAGCGCTCTATTACGTTTGTCTACGCAGGTATCAGTAGATGTAACTTTGAATCTGGGTGCCGAACGAACAAGCGATGACTTGTAAACGCGCAATCCGCTGTGTTGCCAATTATTTGACTTGCAGCTTCTCCCAGACTTGGGCGGTTGCCGGTGATGATCAGGTTTGTCTTGGCATTGTCAACGTGGTGAAAATCAATGCAGGTGACTTTTGTGCGCTATCATGAGAAAAGCAGGGCGGCCAACAGTAAACAGTCCAAACTTCCTCGGCGCATCACCGAGTCCTCGCCGGCATCGGCTTGAAAGCAGCTCTCTGTTCCTATTTGCATGAACTTCGCCCCACCGACCAACCGGGCCGTGGAATGCTCTCGCGGAAATAAACCCACCTTTCCCGTGGGTTCACATGCGAAGCTAGATTCGCGAAACATCGCTCCCGAACCCGAGACGGCTACTCCAGCCAAGCATCGCTGTGGACGAGCTCAAAGAGACTTAGCCTGAGGCTTTAAAGCAGAGATGGCGGCTTAAAGATCATTGGGCTAGTTAATGGATACGTTTGCCGCCAGAACTAACCACTTGCCACTAGTGGGAGCAAAGCTCCGAGACAGGCTTCGAAACCGCACTCACAACATGGATAGAGCCAAATTGACGTTAGCCGAATGGTCCACGGAAGGCTTGTTGCACCCTCAACCACAACCTCGGTCACGTTGGAACGTGGGTTCCAAAACAAGACTCTCTGGATTGTAGCATCAATTGAACAGGTATGATCACCAGCATTGTGGTGGTTGCACGCGCTTTGCCGCTTCAAACTGGACGAAACATGTCACTCACCCCAAGCATGAGGCGAAGGTAAAGCAAACCCAACTGAAAGCACAGGTGACATAGTTCGAAACGCAATTGCAAGTTGAGCAACTAAAAATGCAAGATGGACATACAGAGACTGTGCCAGAATGCTAGGGTGCTTCTTTACACCACGACCGCCATCAGACACCAGCTGAACTTTTGGAAGACTTCCTCAACCTCCAAGATGGTTCGTTTAAGTTCATTGCGAATCAACTCAGAGCCTCTTTGCTGCCAGGTTTCATCTCATCTATTGCAAAGGGTTTTCTCTTTTTTGAGGAAAGTCACTGATCCATCACTGGAGGACTGCATCTGTCGCTTCCGCGCATCTTCAGAGCATCGCTTTCTTGGAAACACAAACAAGACTGGATGACAGCTGTGAGTAGCCTCATCTGTAGCGTGAGCGAAAGCACCGCCGTTTATTGTCAGGCTGATTCTGCAGCTCTTGAACAATAAAACAGGCTTTTGAGCGCCTTAACCAACTTGAAGTGCCGGATCCATACATTCAACATCAGATAACCAACGTTCACAGTGGCAAAGTCGGGGTATGGATACCCAGCAACTTTGAGACGGAACTCGGGCATTATGCTGTGCGGCTTGAGAAGCCGAGGACAACGACAAATTTGACGCCAGAGTCGACAAGGGTGAAATCTCATGTCGGTTCGTTGCCAAAAGGTCAGCCAGAAGCAAGAATCTGGTATAAAAGAGGTATCATTAAGCACTGAGACTCCCAATCTATCAGTCCCGACAACCACTGCATGTCGCCATCTTCAGCACTTCTCCACCCTTCCGACTTTCCGAAACAAGCTGATTTTACAACAAGAAAAGCACGAGACTGACATCATGCTTTCTCTCTAAGCCCTCAGCATTATCGCTGTCCAGATTGGCACGGCTCCCGTGATTCCCACCGTCTCCAACGAGAGTTGCTGGCCGCCTTCAACATCGTTGAGGGAAATCCGGTTCAAGACTCCAGCGAGACGCTGGCCGAACGCTCCATGGCTCACCTCGAGGCACGCGTCGCCTTCTGTCGGCCTCCCACAGGGCCTGCATTCTGCCGCTGAGCGAACAGGCTCGCCAAGGTAACTCGATCATCATGTTGTAGCTCGCTGAGTACATGACCAAGACGATGGGCTGTCCCGTTGATGGCATCCACGGTGCCGCCGCTCGGCCTGTCGTCCAGATCACGGTCCACCGCTGCACCCAGGCTGGCCGCTCAGAAACTGTGACCGGACATATCGCTGGATGTTCGATCAACACAATATTAAACTCCAAGCTTTGCACACCGGGCAGCAAGTGTCTTTAGTGAGTGACGAGTTTCCCATTTTCAATGTTAAGAGAGCCATGACGCAAACGGACATCACCAGATTCGATTCTTTTCCCTCTTTGGCCATCGACTTCGCCAAATTCTAAGCTTTCCGTTGGAATCGTTGCGAATGGCATGGGAAGGAAGGCCTAGACTGGTCCGACTCGGCTTCTGTGTTTCTAGATTCCTCAAGGACTAGCTCGAAGTAATGTCGCCTCTACAACATCTGATAGGCTCGTCGTTGAAGAATGGTTTGTTACCTTTCAAATTAGCAACATGAGATTAGCTTCATCGGCCTCAGTGTCGAATAACCCTCCGTCATTCCAGATGTCGAAGAATCCCTCGACTATCCCTAGATTTGCGTTGAGTATCGGGTAGAGATTGTTCATTGCAGGACCGTGAGGCTTCGAATGAGAAGGCGGACACGGTTCACAGTCGCGAAATCACACTCAAGCGGAAGTCCGGATCGACCAAAGTGGCTGTCTCAAGGGTCTGGGATCATCCTTGCGCGTTTGTTAAAGAGGCGGTCTCGTCTTCTCAAGTGCCATCGTGTACTCGTACATCTTCTGCAGAAGTGGCAGGTCGCAGCGCATGTACACTTGAAGCATCCGGGAAGCGATACTAATGTATGGGAGGCTCTGGACGACACATGCAATTTCGCCGTAGTAGAGGGCAATGAGAATATTTGCCTGGGTATGCAGAATGTTTACCGTCTTGGTTCCCACAATGTTAGTGGCAGGTCCGAGGTACTCCAGCCCGGAAGACTCTCGTAGCTACGCTTCTTCGACAGACCCGACCCGGGCTACCTCCCAGCCCCGAGCTCTGCTACGACTGAAGCCTACTGGAGCCATTCTCACGGGGCAGCATGAACCCAAAAGATTGTAACTGTACCGGGTTTGATCTGTGAGCCGGCGACGCGGGTCGGCAGTTGCGGACAACAGGCAAGCCGTAGGGTTTGGTCTCGTATGGGTGACTTTGGCAATGTTGCCCCTGTGAGGTTGAGATGTCCCAGCGCAAGGGCAGCCAATACCAAGGCCGTCTCGATGTGCGATGGTCCAAAGATCAAGGGTGTTACTGTACTGGCGTCGCATTTCGTTCCAGGTACAAGAAGATCTTGGACACCCGATGACGACGCGAGGTCGAGTCGAGCAGACGACTGCCCAGTTAAGCGAGATTGATAGGCTAGACTGCTGAATTGGGCTGAGACGTGTTTCTTGTTGGTAAGGATATTTTGCAGCATGAACTGCAGTTGTCACTCACCCAACGACTGGGACCCTCTCAAGCTCTCTCCTACTTCGACAGGCCTTCAGTGGCTGATCCAAGCTCTTTGGGAAAGTCAGAGACCTCCTCCCGCATAGCCTGCGGCTTCGCGCGGCATCGCAGTCTCGAGTGCCATCATTGTCTCGTATCCTCTTCAAGGTCCTCAAGCCATCCCGAAGGTGAGAGCTCGGGCCTCACAGCACCTCTTCCTCGAAAAGGACCGTCTTGTAATCGCTGCACAGCCTCCATTTGAGTGCAATTGGTAGCGGACATTAACGTACAGCAGCGGCTGTGCATTGTGTCGGCTGGACAAGGACAATGCCAGCCACGCAAGGTATTGGCACTACTCGGACGAAAGCGATGCTTGTACGAATCATGTCGGTAGCGGAATCTTCTGCTATCCGAAAAGAAGCGGGGCGATTGGAACCGTTGAGATGTCTACGCCCATCTTGTTTTGGAATTTTCGTCCTTGGCTTCTAGCGTGAGGTAATTAGCCAAGCGAGGATCATCGAATTAAGATGCTTCTATTCTTTCTCCCCGTATTCTTAGATTGTTGACAGATGTACGACGTAGGACTCATATTTACCGATTTCGGGATGAGGAAAGCAACCGAGATCCGCTTAGGGCACAACATGTAGCAATGTCACCTTCCAGCCGGCCTATAAAACCACTCGTTTCCAGTTCACTCTGAGCGGTCCAAGAACCCTCATTCGTTGACATTATAACCTTGTGCCCTTCGTCTCCCTTCCTAAGCCGCAGCCATGCAGGTCACCGTCAATCTACTTCTGCTTCTCTCCTTCGTACTGCCGCTCGCTGCAGCCCCAACAGGGCGTACACCACGGCCACCAAAAAAGTGCAAGAAGCCAATCGTCAGAAGAGAATGGTAAATATCACACTAGGCATTGCCTTCCAGTCTGCCTCGCGCGATGAGATTTCCAATTCACCCGCTCTTACCCTGACATTACCCAGGCGTACACTCTCAGAGGATCACCGCAAGTCATACATCCAGGCTGTCCATTGTCTTCTAGAAAAGCCGCCCTTGACATCAAAGAAGATCCTTCCTGGTGTTACCAACAGATTTGAAGACTTTCTTGGCGATCACATCCTCCAAACTAATACCAACCATTTTGTGGTAAGATTGCTTTTCTGGAGAGATGGAGCGGGCTACGCTAATCGTTGTTAAGGGCCACTTCTACCCTTGGCATCGCTTGCTGATCTGGTCTTATGAGCAAGAGATCCGCAATTGTGGCTTTGACGGAGCTCAGCCGTACTGGGACTGGGCCCTTGACGCCAACAGCCTTGATGATCTTTTGAGCTCCCCAATCTGGGACCCTACCACCGGTTTTGGAGGCAATGGTGCTTATGTATCAGGCAGCATCGAAAACCCTGAGCCCGGTATCCCTGTGACAGCCAAGAATCTCCCGTTTTCCATGGATGACCGCTCTGGTGGTGGTTGTCTTCCTAATGGCCCATTTTCCAATATGTCTTTTCACATGGGGCCTGGATATTCCACTGCATACAACCCACAATGCGTGCGGAGAGACTTTGTCCCATCGATTTTCTTACCATTTGCGCACCCAGACTCTGTTGCGCGAGGCATGGCACAGCCTGATTTCGGAAGCTTCTCTCAATTGACAGAGAGTACGATGCACGGCGCAGGCCATCCAGGCATTGGCGGCCTCTATGGTACTCTGACCGACGTCTGGGCGAGCCGTAAGTAGCAACTCTGGTTACTGGCTGCTGTGCGACTCCACGCTGACCTTGCAAGCTGGCGACCCTCTGTTTTTCCTCCATCACGCTAACCTTGACCGGGCCTGGTGGTCATGGCAAAATCGAAACCTTACTGCGCGTCTTCATGACATCTCCGGTCCGCTCTTCCCTAACGACTATGCGAACGCGCAGGGGCGCAACGTCACACTTAACGATAAGGTCCACGTGGGCTCGACCGTCAATGTGACTCTACCTATCAAAGAAATTATGGATATCCACAACGATCTCCTTTGCTACACTTATGACAGCTTGTACTAAAAGGATGGGTGTGCTTACTATCGCTATACCCTCTAACAGATGGCAGCGTACACATAGGTCCTGTACGCTTAATTGTAGCTCTATCTAAATACGTCAATGTCAGCGTTTTTAACGGGCCGTACTACGGCCCGATAGGGTCGTTGCAGCTATAGCACAGCCAGAAGGTCAACTACGCCTGCATAGTTGTAGGAAAGGGCTCTAAGAAAACAGAACTATTACTATTATAGATAAAGCAATAATAACGTACACCTTATTATTGCTTATTCTTCTCCTACTGCCTATTTAATTATACCTTAGATACTAATACTAGTAAGTTTATATTCTTTAAGAACCTAGAAATTTAATTTATAAACTTGCTGCTACTTTTTAAACAGAAACCTAATCCTAAACCTTTACTAGTAATTTAATAAAACTTAGAGGTTTTTTTTATTATAATTATGTTCTGTTTAAAAAAATCTCTATATAAAATATTATTAAAAGGTTTTTCCTCTGTTAGCTTTTTAACATACTCTAAATATATAAGTAATTAGCTATTTTAAGATACTAACATAGTTGCCTTAGATTCTGGCTAGCAATTCTGACATTGAATACACAACACCGCTATAAAAGCTACTGCAGCATGTTGCCAGCTTAGTGATAGTACTTTAGCCCACGAGGACTCACAAGGCCAGGCGCCGGCATAATGCCTCAAAAGTGGCGGAGCTTGCTGTTTGAGTGTCCAGCAATTGCACGGCGTCATCAGCAAGCATTTTTCAGAAGTACAGGCCTCGCTGTTGTCTATTTTTCTGTCAGCCTAGGCCGGATAGCCTCGGCCTTGAAGCTCAGTTCACATGGCATGTCAGTGCCAAACAAACTCGTCTCATTATGCACTGACATCAGAGCTGTCGTTGTGTTTCTTCAGTGTTATCGCTGTGCATCTTGTCTGTCGATCCATGTTCAAAAGCTACGTGTCGCATCAACGATCGAGTCCATACGATGCAGGCGCGGTGGACCCTTTAAAAACAGCGTTAGCCAACCGCGGGCGGCGCGATTGCCTGTCCCACATAGCTCCTGTACTTCCGAATAAAGTTGTGGAGGTCCTCCACAGAGTCGGAGGGGACGGGTTGAATGTAACGACAGCTTTTGTCCTCCGATAGTTCAACACTGAGGATTGTTTGTGCGAGCCACCAATATTCCCCAGCATGCCTCTCGAAACCTTCGTATACCTCTGAACCACTAGAACTACTCATGCACAGAACGTCCCATAGCTCCTTCCATCGATTTAGAGAGCGGAGTAAAGATTCGACAGTCGCTGGCGTCAGGAAATTCATCCGGGAGGCTGTGAGAACAGATTGTAGTGCTGTGAACACTTAGATGCGATATAATTAGACAGTGACAAGGCAGCATACCGCAAATCAGAACCAGCATGTTCGGTGCTGTCAAATGCTTCTTTGCCTGTGCTAGAGCATCTGATTTGGACGGAAGGAGCACGGATGACACGAGCTCGAACAATGTTTCCGTGGGCGACCCTGATACTTGCGTCGAGGCTACACGCTTAAACTCAAGAGCTGTCTCTGCTTTGTAAAGGCACTCTGCGTATGGAAGATCTACAGTCATCTCAGAGATTGCCACCTGCGGAGGATTGTTGAAGAATGTGGCTAAAAGGCTGTCGGTCATGAAGGTCCACACGGCTAACCTGAAGATTCTGTCAGCAATGATGGACAAGAGGCATCATCTGATGTCTGACCTCACTCGGACTTCATCTAAAACGAAGAGCTGCCACTCAGGTCGATCAGGGCCAGTAAAGGGGTATTTGCGTCTGTATGCAAATAGTCCTGAAGCTCTTACAGCAGCTATGAGATGTGGTGCCCTCTGAAGCCGTAACCGTCGTCGAACTGTGAGATCGTTACTGTTGTTTTGAAGGATCAAAGCCAACAAACCTGCTTGGAGGATTTCAATGTTATCATTTGTGCTGCATGACTCTTGAAAGCACTGCAGCATCTGGCTTGACATCAAATGGTCAAATACGAACGCCTCCGCAACCTCAAAGAATCGCCGCGCCGTGAGGAAAGTATCCGATGGCTGACAAGCCATTGATCCGAACAGAGCAACTATAAGCAGGAGCGGTAAGGAGACTGTGTGAATATCGAAGGAGGCTCGATGAAGGATAGGGAATTGACTGTGAAAATAGCGGAAGAACCTCCAGATAAATTGCCGTAAATTTGCCGCCGTAAAAACAGAGTTTGCAAGCGATATTTCGAAACTCGTCTGTGTACCACTGTCGCATTTCCGCATGAGAGCTTGCTGGGAAAGCAGTTGAGAAACCATCTCTTTTGCGCGAATCTCTAAAGTAGACATCAACTCCGGACCCAAGGCAGGACAACCTCCGGAGCTGTGTGATGCATCCTTGTCATCTCCTCTTGGCATCAGAGGTGGCAAGCAGTGTGTAGAGAACAGGCCTTCCATTTGGGCGAAACTTTGATCGTCGAACGGCAGGTTGTCGTCCAGGTAAAATGGTTGGACATGAGGGTTAATGTCATCGACTACAGAGCTTGACTCTAAAACTTCAGCAGCAATTGCTGCGGATGAACGGTAACCTGAGGGGTCCGTGAAGTTCAAGAGAAAGTCAACGGAGATGCGGGTTCCCTGCCCATAAACACCAGTCTCAGCACTGTCTGTCTTTCTGCGGGCTGGAGGCGCATTGACTGTGACACAAGAGGTGGCAGACGCTGAGGCTAGGTCCATGTTCTCAAAGGTACAATTTGCGCCGCGGGAGCGACAGCGCATGCATGGTCTCTTGGCATCACATGAGATTTTGCGTTGTGAACATTCATAACAGGACATGCGCTTTTTGCCACGCTTTAATGTTGGCAGGATGACCACTTGGCCCTGAGAAGCACAATGCTGGACGTGTCTTTGGGCGAGATCTCTGACTTCTGATTAGCCTCAGCCTACTGGTACCTTTGAAAGAATTAGACGCACCGTCTTGTGAATCGCGCGCTGCACAAAGGACAAGTTAGGTCTTGTCTGCCGGTATCTAGTCCTTGTAAGCTCCAAAGCCCTGCTTGTTTATTTGGAGCTTACGAGTCGCCTCATGTCGGCGCAGATGGCTGTTGGTCGAATATGTTTTGCCGCACGTTGTGCAGTGATGCCTGCCTGGAGCAGCCGTCTCGAGTGGGGGGTCCATGTTCTGCGAATCTGCCTTGAGCGTCGGGGACAGTGGGTTTTTGGTTGGGTTTAATCCCGCGAGATCACGCCTATGACGCGGGCTCTCTCGTATCAATGGCCGCTGGTGTGAGTCTACAACGATGATGAGCCGAGCTCGGGCCGATTGTGGTGTTGTGCTACCGTACACGGACACTGAACGCCCGGCGCCTTATATCAAGACCAGTTTGTATCGCGTAATAGCTTAGCCAACCATTTCAGGCGCTAAGCATGCGCTTAACAAGATTTATAAGTTTAAAAATATAGTTGCGCGCTCTATATTGTTGCGCGACTACTAACGCGTACTGGTGCTCTAGGAGGTAACGTACCCCACGGGCGAGTCGCTCAACAGGCAAGTCGCTTACTTTTGCCAAGACCCTACTACCTTAGGGTATTACTATAAACTTTATACCTACCCCTTATTAAATATAGAGTTTTATAAGCTTAGATATTATTTAGAATCTACTTTTATAGCCTTTTTATATATCTAATACTTCTAAGTTAGATATAGTATTAGCTTGTAAAGGTTGTTCTATATATTAGTTACTTAGTGTCTTTTAAGAGACCCTATAGATAGCTGCAGCATATTACTATAAGAGATTTGCGTCTTAATTAAGAGCTTAAAGCATAAGCTGTATCTAAGCTTTCTTTAACGCGTTAATAATAGGTTGTTGCTAAGGCATTAGTATAGGAAGGGTACTTTGGTGGGGTCTTAGCAAAAGTAAGCGACTCGCCTGTTAAGCGACTCGCCCGTCGGGAACGTTATAGTATAGCTTAAGCCTCTGCTATAAACTACCCGCTTACTTAAGCCGTAAACCATAGCAGGCTAAGACTGTAGTACTAACTGTTAGAAACGCTGCTTTGAACTATGCTTGACGACGCAGCTAGCCGGCAGCACAGGTCTTAAACTGTGTCTCGAGCTGAATATAGCTCGGCTCCAACGATGGAAAGCTCCAGTTGACCTGCAAGGTCTCGGCAGCCTGCAGCGTCGATCGTACGCTTTCTTCGACCGCCTGAGCGTGTTCTTGCTCCGGGAGTTAGCACTTCTCGTAAATGCTCTATCCCGGCTGTAGTTGTGTCGCTGTAGAAATTTTTACATACGGCTGTTCCACCCTGTAAGCGAGCATACGTTTCTCTGAGGTTAGGCCGGACATGTAGGGTGTCTACACTAAATCTGCAGCGTGCTAGCGATGCAGATATCAAATCTGCCGAGGACTGACAGGTCAATATGCACTGAACAAGCTTATGTGATTCAGCTTCACTCCTGTGGCTTCGTGTATATAGGGTCGGCTAGCTCTCGCTCTGGACTTTGTGGGGTCAAGCAATTGAGTTTTCTTATAAGCATGTCTGACCTCGATAACGCTGGGGACCGTTTCTCAGAGCAACGAACACGAAATACGTCTAACAGCAGCTAATCTAGCGGTAGCTAATTTATAACGTGAAGCAAATGTAGGAAACTGCCTTGTAGGAAACCACATCCGTTTTCTCAATAGTAAAGTGCTGAATTCAATTTCTGCTGCCAGTTTCTCATGCGCTCGACTTAGTACGCTTCAGCCATAGTTCTCCTCGCTTTAGATACAGTCGTTAGAGCTGCGTTTGAGGAACGAGACACGTGCGAGCTATGTTGAGGATTTTGAGGTCAGCTATCAGGATATCACAGAGCAACTTATCATACTAGCATCATTGCTGAGATTACATCCAGACAATAGTGACACCGTTCAGGTCTGCCCAGCGTCCGACCTGCAACAGATCGGCATCGTACCGTGGCTTCGCCACGACCTAAGGCTGGCTGATTAAGCTCTTATTGCCTATCCACGTCCGTTTCGTGCTTTGCGTCTGTTGTCTCTTTTCGAAGTGGTGAGCCACACGATTGTTCGAGATCATAAGACATAACACACCTGAAATAGAACTATTTCATAGATACCAGGCTACTATCCAGGTTTCTTCACCAACATTCTCCAGTCACGGCCAGCGGTGTGATAACCTTTTATTTTTAAGCAAGCATAAATCGCCAGTCTCAACGATGCCTTTTGTTTCGCTGCCTGAGACACTTCTTTCCTCTTGAACGGGCGGGAAACCGCTGGAGATGTCTTCCAAGTGTCGATGAGACTAGCAGTACTTTGGCTAAGTTGATCACGGGCACAATATGCGCTGTCCTATATGCAGGTTCGGGTCAGTGGTGGCGTAGGAGCAGGCGATTGCGTGTTACTATTATGAGCTTGTGTACGTCCTCGATCAGAGACAAACGTTTGAAGAGTTTGCTTTTAGTTCAACTAGGAGCGAGAGGCGAACGAAAAGGGGGGATCCAGCATGTATGTGTTACAATCACGCCTATGTGGCGACACCCTCGGGAGCTCTGCGGTATTAACGCATGTGCTGTAGGTAACAGCAGAGGACCAAGCAAGAGAATGTGCGCTGTCAATGTCCTGACAGCAAAGATGCTCGTTGAGACGCTAAGCAGAGATCTGTGGGGCCACTATATCTGTTACTTGGCCAGCTTTCAGTTCGTGCTTAGTTGAAGGTGGGTCTTTCATGCGCACTATTTCAGATGACGAATCTTCCAGGAACGAAGCCGCTGATGTAATCGCGTACCATCTAGGAGACGCACAGTTATTATCTATGTGAGAAAGTTAAGTAAGGGGTTGGGTTGCTTGACGTTCAATCGACCACAGCTGCGCATATGGTTGTAGTTTGAAGGGACTGCTGCTGTCGTGTCTTTGGCAAAGACCTTTCCTTTGCTGTGTGTGTACAGGTACCCACATCGCTCATAGCACATTGTGATGTATCTGTTGGAACGTTCACAATTTCGCTTCTCGCATCAGTCTGCACTTGTCAGTTAAACACCTTAATCTTGTCTGAAGACCGGATTTCCTGCTTGAAAGTGTGTCTTGTCGTAAGGCTATAAATACAGTATACAAATTAGCAGGCCTACTGTCACAGCAATCTGCGTTCGTACCTGTTTAGGAAAGGCCAATACACGTCTTTAAGGTAAGATAAACTGGTGTACTAATCTACCTTGAGCTTATAGCACTCGTTTGCATGGATCAGGAATGGACCAGTAATAACAAGATCCTTTCTCTTAAACAAAGTAACTAGACAATCTAAGGGATAGCTCACTTCGTCCTATCTCGTCGGTGTAATACTGATATGCACACAAAGACGACTTGAATCAAATCTTGCCCTCCCAACTACGTGAACCCAAGTCGTCTCCCGTACATTTTACAGAGCGCTTGAGTCGATTGCAGCCTCCTGGATCTGCAAAAGGGTTCCCGAGGCGCAGGAGAAGACGTCTGACTATGAGATGAAGACCGTCGCGACGAGACCATTGAGCTGTGGGTATTGCTCTGGGTGACATTCGCTCGCTGCTAGCTCGTTGCTGCAAAGGTCTAATGTGCTTTTACTCGGGTCCTCTGCAGAAACGATCTGTATAACCCTTTGAAAAGTGGAGAAACGCAGTAGCTTTGTTTTTTTACTTGTAGCTCGAGGGCGCTCCAATTAGATCTGTGCTTCTTTGGCCCACAATCACTGTCGTGAAGATGCTACCCTACCAGGTTCAAGGCTCTATGCCTTTGATCTGATCCGTGCACCTGAGGGAGGGTCGCCATCATTGTGATTACTAGGGTCTTGGCATAGTAAAAATTGTTGGTCGGCTAAACCTACCTTATGGTTATCTGCATGCGCACTCCATGATCCTGCAGGCCGGACCGACACTACTCAAGCCATGGCGCAACCAAGTGTCAGCTATCCGGGAAGTGGCATGTTTGGCACATCTCTGCTCGTGGACATTTGTTGTTTCAGAGCAGCTGCCACTGATCGGCAACACTATTGCCTTGGTGTGTTCAAGATGAGTAGCATGAAGGAAGTGACATGAGATGTCAAAGCGAGACGGACAGGCTCGCCACGCCCGAGTGTTTAATAATGCGGTAGGGTCTTTACCACCACTGTCTCAATTGCAGTGGGCATTCTTAATAGGAGATCTGCCATTGTTTTGTCGGGAGCTGAGTTGTAATATTCCTAATCACCGACTCAGCCGGACGGCACTAACACTTGTGCGAGCCTTTACCTTTGAGTCGCCCAATGGAGTTTGCACACAAGCCTGACGAGAGAAAATCAGGCCGTCTCTGAACTGTGGCAAGACAAGCCAAACGATAGCGGACTTGGACATGCAAGCTGCAATCCTCTCAATGGCCACGCTGTTGAGCACTATTGGCTCTTGGAAGCTGTGTCACAAGAATGAGTGGTTCAAAGTGTTAATTGGCCAATTAGGATTCCGACTGCCCGACACGCACTACTGACCTACCATCCAGTTGGCACGGTGACGCTATATGTTAGCTTAGCCAGTCACTAATTCCAGTGGCGTAACACTGGCTAGTGTACCTACTGGAGATTGTTGACCGCGCCAAGTTGAGGTGAACACTATACTGGTGTTGCAGTCTCAGGTCTGATAGTGTGTGTAGACAAACGCAGTCTTCGACCGACATGCAGATCTGCAGGACATCATCTGCGGCAACCAAAAATGCTGCAGGAGAGGTGACTATGTTAACAAGCAAGAGAAGATAAGATGGATTAAAAGAAATTACTGTGTTTGTCCGCAAGATGTACTCCTAAAGGATCGAAGGAAGAGACTGGGGTATTTTGTAGTGCGCGCCAAAACTCCATGCTGAATAGTGAAAGGGAAGTCACGAAATCAAAGTGTGGCCAGATTCTCAGCCCTACCGAGTTCCACTTTCACGCTCAGACTCTACAAGCCCGCATGTCTGGCTGGTTCTGCTGACCCATCCTTCACTGCTCAAGGTCCGAGGCTGGGGAAACCATAGCGTTCTAGGCGGTTGGATGCGCGTCCTAGACGAGTGGTGATGGACTCGCGGGGCGGCGCCGAGCTTGAGTCTGGCTGCCCTGAGCGCGCTGATCCCAAACGTGCTGGGGACGCAGGAGCCTGAAGCGCAGAAGCGCAGAATACTGCTTGATATCCTTGCTGAGGCTGAGCTCCGGGACGGCCCTGGCTCTGCTGGTTGTGTCGATGGTGCCTGGACTGTGCGGGCGTTTGACTTTGCCGCAGCTTTTCCGACAAGCCAGTGGTGTTGTTCTGGGGTGAGCCAACCAGCGTATTTCTGTCGGCAAGGGACAGCGAGGGTGAAAATCTGGGAACATCAGATACCACGGAAGGCGCGTTGCCAATGCCATTTGAGGACGTGACTGTCAATGCCTTGATCTTCCTTGAAGATTTGACTGACGGCAGGGTTATGTGGCTGAGTGCGCTGCGGATGCGCTCAAGGCGAGTTGTCTGAGCATGGTTCAAGATGTTGCGAAGGCGTCTGCGGAGTCGGACGACCTTTGCGTTCACGTCTTCGTCCAAGTCCCCCTCAAGCGTGGTGTTGGTGACGCAGCGCATGCGGTATTGAATCTTGCCATCTCTTACAACCCGGTAGTGAAGAAAAAGCTGAACTGTCATCCCATTGCAGGCCATGGACCAGTGACAAGTGTCAACGGTGTCAAAGTGAAAGCCTGGGCCGGCACACTCAAACAGCTGCTGCAAGTATGCATTCACGGCGATGCCATCACGGCAGCACTGCAGCTGCGACGTCAGCTCCGCTGCTGTGGCCGTGAAAGCCTTGTATTGAACGGTCAACCACGGGCAGAGAACACGCCTATGAATGCTCGGACAAGCAGCGGTGTGAAGCAGCATCATCTCCTGCTCTTCGGTAAAAGGCCGCTCGATGTGTCCGTCTCCTTTGGCTTCAGCGGCATTGATAGAGTCTATTGTGAGATAGCCGTTCGTGTAGTCAGGCCTGGGCTGCGAGAGAATCATAGCATTCTTGCTGTGAGTTGCAGGACGTGTAACATAGGCAAGCTCCAAGTTCGCTTCGGCAGTGAGCTTCACGTACTTTTCACCGCCATGGACTGTTGCAGGAGCAAACATGAGGTTCCTGTTAAGCAAATCGGCTATGTCTGCTTCATTCTCCAATCTGGCCAGCTCTGCGTCTCGGTGCAGGTTCTTGGCGTTCGGGGAGGGAGGGTCCTCGCGCAATGCGTCAATGACTTGATTCATAAAAGCCTGCAGCTCTGGAGGCAGCTGATCTTTGCTTGTGTCAGTTACAGCACCAAAGTCGCGCAAAGCCTCCTTGTCATCGAAGATCTCTCTCGATCCGTGCGAGTTGGAGGAGACCTTTGAAGGCGGCGCGGACGGCATTTCGGGGTTGGTTTGTCGAGTATGTACGCGCAGATTAGCCTCGGTGAGCAGATGGAGAGGCGGTGGGAGATTCAGCTTGGGCGAATCCTGTTTGCAGGGATCGAGCGAATCGACTCTTTCATGGGTGGGCGCGCGCTTGGAGTATGTATTCTCCGGACCTGAGCAACGCATTAGTACGTAGCACAGCGCTGGGCACGTCAAAGGTCGGCTTACGCCGCAACGGCTTTGGCTTGGGAGGCCTTCTCGCTGCCTTTCTGTTGGCCTTGTGCGCGCGGGTATCGACTCTTTTATTGTCACAGTCGACAGGTTGAGAAGAGCGAGCAGGAGTTGCCGTGGGCAATGCCATCTCGAGGCCGGAGCAGGTGAGGCGGCGCAGGTATGCAGGTGAGAGAAGCGTTTGTGCAAGGCGGCAGCTGCTTGTTCACGACAGCGGCCTTGGCGAGGCAAAGGCGGGGCGTGGCGGGTCAGAAGAGGGCGGGAGAAGCATTGGATATGCGCAGAGCGAGATCTCAGAGTTTGAATTGCGACGACTGCGTTGCCGCCAGAAGTAGTCGTAGTGATGGGAACATGGCGTTGGCTGCTGTGGACTTCGGTGTTGATGTTGATGGACCCTGGATCCACTTTTACCATTACGCGCAGGCTGAGCAAGGTATACGCAACGCGCCTGCACTTCGAGCAGCGTGTGGCATCCTCTAGAGCCGAATGCTGCGTCTGCTGCAAGGACGTGGCCAGTGGTCCGTAGCTTGCTGATTGAGCGGCTGCGAGATCTGTGGCGTTGACGCTGGAGCCAGAGCTGAGAAAGGACGGCTGCGGTCTGGCATGCTGTGAGGTCATGACGTGGAGCACTGATCTGATATCGGTTGCGGCATGACGGCGTTTGCGTGACGCAAGCCTGGACGTTGGCAACTAGCACGCCCACTGCGACTCCAGCAAAGGCACAGGTCACGTGAGCCCGGCCGCCATGGGTCTTGCGTTGCAACGGCTGCGGGGGCGCGAGTTGGCGCGAACGGCGTTCCCGCAAGCGCGAACTGCGGGGCCGCCGATTGCAGGGCTGATGTGGCCCGTTTCCATGACAACACAGGCAAGCGTGCTTCAGCGAAGTCACCATCGCCCTTCACCACAAGAACACCAGTTCAACATGTCAACCAACCATCGCTTCGACGCCACCACTTTCGCCTTCGATCGCGGCTGAGCACAACTTCCGCGTGCAACGCTGGTTCAGCGAGCTTGAGGACCAGAGCGATATGCACCCACTTTCCCACCGTTGACGCCAGTGAGCGAGCAGTCGCTGGAGCGAAAGCGCCCGACCTGTCCTCGCGCTGTACTGGCACAAGGTCATTGCGTACCTGCAGTCTCAAGCGACGGAGACGCAACCGCGGCGACGACGTCTTGCCAGCTCGAAGCCAATCGGCGACGGGAGGGAGGTAAATTGAGAGCGCAAGCAAGGTCATGGAACGCCTGGAGGATGGGCTGGCCAAAGGACGGATACCCAAGCAAATTCACAAATTGAATGAGGAAGATTTTGACTTTGCGTTCTAAAGAATTGAGCGTGATGCATGGGACGAGAGGACAGTGAATGACATAAACAACGGGGCTCAGATTGAGACAGCACACATCCTGC
This sequence comes from Stagonosporopsis vannaccii, assembly GCA_028584115.1. NCBI lineage: Eukaryota > Fungi > Ascomycota > Dothideomycetes > Pleosporales > Didymellaceae > Stagonosporopsis > Stagonosporopsis vannaccii. The sequence continues at coordinate 68,881 of VWXS01000103.1, read as the reverse complement.
GCAAGGTGAACAAGATTGGCAAAATACACGAGAGTCTTAGGCACAAGGTCGCGATGAGAACGCGTGGTGCGTGGATGTGATACTGCCGTGGATGAAGCTGGATGGGCACCCCAAACGTCGGCTATCACATGTCTCTCCTGTGGAATCATATTCGCTCATGTCTTCATCAAAAAGGCGCTATTGGCTTATTCCTAATGCAGCCATGTCGCTGTGGCCCACAGCTGCATGTGTCCATCGCTAGGCAAAGCTCGATCAGGAGGGTCATGCAGATGTGTTGGCTTCTGTATGCTTGGTAAGCTAAGCAACTTCAATGTACTCGCTTAACTGGCGGAGGTTGACTTCGTTAGTCGTATTACTTAAGAACTGCTCTTGGCTTGCGTGGCGGGGTAAACTACATATACAGCCTTGTGCCATCCCTTACGTGCACCCTTTCCTTCACGAATCTCAGCTATGGTGCTGTCTGGTACCTACCCATCCCCAGGCTCGCCCGATCTCGGGCGACTTGTCCACGATCGACTCAAGATTGTCAATCAACAGTTTCCAGCCTTGGCTCCAGACACGCTCGATGACTTCCGCATCGTGGCAGACGAGCTCTCAACTATTGCTCGTACGTGTCAAACAACTATAAACAGACCAGTAGCGCAGATCGAGACATACAACGCGGTCGAAGCATTCAAGGATACTGAGCGTGCCCTTGACTGGACTGAATGTATGGACTTCACGAGGAGCGTCACAAGCAGTACTGATTATTCTAGTCCTAGCTGCGGTCAAGGTAGACCAAGTACCCTCACAACGCACCCTTCTTTTCCGCGCGCACGACCAGCCTGCCACAAATCAATCAGGAGTGTACATATCAGCGGATCGAGAGATACCGTTCGATGACGATTATCGGCAGCGAAAGTCCGTGCAAGAGTTCCTCAAGTCTCTTGGGGTGCATCTAGGAAAGAAAGTCAACGAAGCCAAGGCTGGAAAAACACTGAAGACAATGTTTACCTCAACAAGCCCGAGACTAGAATGGACCCTCCATTTGACAGGAAAGAAGTCGCGCGAACTGCAAAAACAAGTCAGCTTTGTCATCTTTGATCTTCAAACGCTTCGCCAAACGCCGGACACGACCGTATTCCACGTTACGGAAGTGGTACGATTCCTCGAGACGAGTAAGCAGACACATCTGATACCAGAAGAGTATCAGCAGTGGGCCAGGAACTGCGATGAGTACATCATCATGGGCAGCGAAATAGAGAGAGGTATCGTGCAGATCACACCTTGGTCGGAGCTTCGGTGGACACCAATCATCAACGATACATTCCGTCATGCGTACACGCTATCATCGTACGAGAAGTTCCGAAACGACGGGTTGGGTAAAATACCGCAGACAGAATATAGAAAGGCGTGTAAGATGGTTGTCCTAACTGCTAGGAAGATGGCTGGACAGAAAGCGGACGACATGGAATTTGTCCAGCACCTGATCCATTTGATCTTGAAGCCACGGCTGTGGTTTTGGGGTATTCAAGTCAGCGAAGATGATGCAGAAATAGCAAAAGGGTGCAAGAGCTTGCTTGAAGCAGGGCTCGCTGCACGAAGGAGCCGAGTTTCATGTTGAGTCTCAATCTCATACAGTCATACATTCCATCTGTAGAAGCGTGTGCACACCAACAGACTTGACAGAAAGAGAGCGAGCGCTGATTATGTTGCTTCGGGAATCGCTACAAGTCGTTATCATTATAGATAATCACTTGGTATTAAGTCTTGTATCCGACGATCAATTTTCGTAACCCAAATATGTAGAAAAATTGCATAATGACTTTGCTATCAAGTGGCATGCTTTCTTCCAGCCTTGTACGCAAGAACGCGCTTTCTCATAGCGTGCAATTGGGAAGCAAGGCATACGGAGACGATGTCTAGGCATTATGACATTTCAAGGCGGCTTTCCTGCAGCCACTGCAAACAGCGAGACGCCTAGTTTTGCTTAAGTAAGTTTGTTCATAGTCACAATAACCATGCATGCATCCGCCGCGGCAAAAGAGACCAAGGTACTAGCGACATGGCTTCTGACCATGACCCTAATAGCAAACCATAGCAAACCTTTTAATCAAGTCTTTTTATCACCAATCATCTGCTCTGGGCCGAGCGCTTAGAGGTGAACGCGAAGCTCCTATTGCAACTTCTTTTGCATGGAACGTTGGCCTTACGCCGTTCGCACATTATTGTTTGGTCATCTTATCCGCCTCATACATATGGTGTTGCATGTGATTACGATCAGGGTTACTCGGAGGCGCCTGGGCCAAGCTCAGACGACTTCTAACGGATTTTCACCCTCTCGCCGTGCCACTGCTTGAACCACCGAGATGTAGTGCTGGTGGAGATTCATCCAGCGTCGCACTGGCCGTTCGTTCGTAGTGGCTCCGTTAAGGCTAGGCAGCAGAGCTTGCTCGAGCTTTTGCATCTCCGCAAATCGGTCAACGACCTGGCTCACTCGCGGCACGCCCTTGAGGGTGAAGGTGACTTGGTAGGGGCCATGATCTAGACGTTGTTCAGCTGTAGATCCAGCAACACATTGTCAACACATCAGGACTGAAACGCTTTGCCCGCAATGCTGCTCGCACACGCTTGCATCTGCATGTGCACCGCCTGTGGCGCGATGTATCGACGCGTCGCCGCAGCCTCCTCCTTCCACCTCTTCGCCTCCTCCAGCCCAATCTTCTTTCCAGCCCCCGGTCTACATTACAGCGGTAGTTTCGCCGAGTCGAAGCGGCCCTAGTCTGGCCCTCGACGGTCACCTGGCGTCGCGTCTTGCAAAAGAAACGCTCAGAGAGCTTTAGCTGCTCGGCAATGCACTCTGTCACGCCCATCCGCAGCCGACCCAGCCCTCCCGCGATAAGTCTGACACGTCCGTCGTGGAGCTGTATGTTCTGTGTTGCACCGCTCGCCTGCCGGTGCTGGTGCCGCCGATCAGGTCGAAGTAGTCGTACGGCTTGGGTGTCGCGTCGGGGTCGACGGCCTCCATCAGCTGCGCAAGGATTATCAGCGCAGACACGCCGCGCACGCCGCCGCCTTCAAGAGCAAGCAGGTGGAGCTCGATACAAGGCATGACGAGAACGGGTTGCTGGACGGGTTAGGAGTTGCGTAGCTGTGCCCGTCATCAACAACAAAGCGCTCAGGTGGTGCAGTCTGCACTGCGGTGTCTGCTGCAGGGGAACCAGGCTGAGGCAGTGTTCCCGCCCCTGGCGCGTGCGATTGAGCGACATGAGTGGCTGGACTGTGGTTCCAGGCTTCCTGCAGCGTGCGAGCCGACCCGAAGCGGGACGCGAGGGTCGCTCGGCCCGTGGAAGGACGCTAAGAGTAGCCAGAAGCATGTGTAGTGCCAAAGCTAAGTGTCCCTAGAGTCTGCCTTGATGCCTGCAAGGCTTGCCCTGGCTTCTTATCATAATGGACACTCCACCACTCGGTACCATAATGGTGTTCCGTTGTCTGAGGCGATTGCGCGGAGCTGTCTCTCGTTCGACCACTCCTCGTCGCGCCTTTGCCATGCGGCGAGACTCAGCAGCTATCTCCTTTGTGACCTTCCGTGGGAGCAATGTGCTAGCTCAGCATCCCAGCACTATCCCTGCCGATCACAAGCGCGGCATGTTATCCGCGACAGTGTCGCTTGCGTCAACGCGCACTGACCTAGAATAATCGTCTGACGGAAGTCAGTGAGGGTGACATTTATTGTTTTATCTGCTAACAGCTGCTAGGATAAGCAAGCCGTTCGTCCCAAACTTGGACTTAGCTGCCGGGTTGTGCCAAAAATGCAGAGTTCTCATGACGATACAAGTCAACGTGCCAGACCACGGCGAGAGACAACACTACGTTGCTGGAATGGAAGCCACAAAGTCCCCTAGGCGGGTCCTTCTCCGCTTCCACGTTAAATACGAGCGAAGTGAGGCAGCGATTATCCAACGATACCTCGCGTCAATTAATTCTGGAGCCGCCATGACTTATATCGTCCACTCCATCCCTCCCACCTACTCGTCCAAAGTCCATACCGTTCTCGATCTCCACCACCTTAACACTCCCTTCACCGATGTTGAACAAATTCCCTACAAAGTTTTCCTCGTGGAGGAACAAGACAACTTGTCAGTCACTTCACCATTACCGCGTAGTCGTTTGATGGTCTACTAGTAACCTTCAGAAGCTTAGTGATGATGCACCCGCCAAGGCTAGCGTATTATATCGAGGCCTCCGAAGGGGGAGGTACTGACCGTTCTTACTACGACGAATTGCCTGGACTATGTGATTGGCACACGGGACACTGTTCGAGAACTGTGGAATCTCCTGTATTGGGCGTCCTTGACAGATCCAGCTATCGGTCAATCGCAGCTCCACGCAGGACAAGACTTTGGCGCGCATCCGCTACTCCACGATGGACATCTGATCATGTGCTTATGTGATGTTGAGGCTTCTATTGGCGACCGTTCGAATATTTTCTGACTGTGGTGATCCGCACTACCAGCTTGCTGTAAGGGATTCTGCGGGAAGGAAGTCACATCATTTTATGAGTGTGGGTGGACTAGTTCGTCGCAAGATGAGAAAATAGCTCCCGGCCTTTACTATTATTGTCCTATTTGGGTTCCAGATATTTCATACTTCAATCGAACCACATCAACAATTGTATGCGCATTGCAGTCCTGTGTTACTAAGTAGCCTTGCAGGCATTCGTGGCTGAAGTAGAATCGCTATCAAATCTGCCAAGGTGATATCATGATCTCGCGATGCTAGAGACTGCATATCACGGCTTGAGTCATCAGCTAGTTGATAGTAAGAAGCTGAAGCACACGGTGAACATCTGCTTTGCACCAATGCCGCATGCGCAAGTAGAAGATTGACAATTTGGCAAAAGGGCATTGCATAGCATGGCAAGGCTTCACCGTGGTTTTATGCGCTGTTCGAAACATCCATGGAGATACCTACGAAAATCTTGCGTACCTGGGTTCCAAGCCTTGCTGGCTGCTTGAAGTCAAGAGTGGGGTCTGTTAACTTTCCTGGTCGCAATCCTGTTTTGGCCTAGCGGCCTCCCACGCTGCATCCTGACCAATTGCGAGCTATCTCCTCTCGCTACTGTCGTGACCTCTCAGACTGCTTCGCCCACACAAGCATTTGCAGCATCATCCAGCTTCCTACGTCGCATCGTTGGTCACGAGACTCGATCGCTACTTCATGCGTCTGTTACACTGACTGCGGCACAAGAACGGCTTCAGCCTTGTTGAGCACGTAGACGATGACATCCCACCCTACGCTATCCTTTCGCACACCTGGGGACTAGATGAAGACGAAGTCACGTACAAGGATGTTACAGAGGGAAAAGAGAATGCCAAGTCCGGCTACTGCAAGCTGGAGTTCTGCAGCGAGCAAGCTGCCAAAGACGGCCTTGACTTTTATTGGGTAGACACATGTTGCATCGACAAGACAAGTAGCACAGAGCTGACAGAAGCAATCAACTCCATGTTCAAGTGGTATCAAAAGTCGGACAAGTGCTATGTGCTGCTCTCTGATGTCTCAATTCGCAGCCCCATTACAGAGATCACTCAGCAAGCATGGGTAGAGACTCTCAAAATAGGAGGTGGTTCAGATGTGGCCGGATGCTGCAAGAACTGCTTGCCCCCAAGTCCGTCGACCTCCTCTCTCAGAATAGACAATGGCTGGGAATTAAGGAGTCGCTTCTGCAAGCGCTCCACAGCGCCACACGTATTACTATCCTAGCGCTACAGAACAACGCACTGTCACAGCTCGGCGTGAACGAGCGCATGTCGTGGACAGAGGGGCGCGAGACAAAGCGAGAAGAAGATGGCGCGTACTCTTTGCTAGGCACCTTCGATGTACACATGCCGCTCATATATGGCGAAGGACAGCCAAACGCGTTTGCGCGTCTGCGAAGGAAGATTGAGCGGCCGCAAAGATCACGACCGCTCATTGAGCCGCCACCACCGCGACCGTCGTCATGGACAGTCTTCTTCCGACACGATGATGACTTCGTCGACCGCAACTGCGTAGAGAAGCTGTGTAAGATTTGCGCGCAACCTGCAGGCTGTGCGTCACTTGTCGGCCTTGGAGGAATTGGGTGAGCAACTCGCATCCAAGCAGGCTCGTAGTACTGAACATAGATACAGAAAGTCCCAGATCGCCATCGAGTATGCCTAACGGGTGCGGGATCGATTGCCGACAATGCGGGTCTTGTGGGTGCATGCAGGAACCCGCGCCAGGTTCGAAGACGGCTTTCGTAGGATTGCCGAGTCAACAAAGATGCACGGCTGGGACGACCCCAAAGTAAATGTTCTGTGGCTCGTGCGCGACTGGCTCTGTGACGAGTCGAATGGACGATGGACGATGATTGTCGACAATGCTGACGACGAGGCTGTTTTAACCGACAACATATCGCGAAGTCGAACAGCAGACGGCTCAGATCAGCCGACTGAGCCGCTGTCTGGCTACCTACTGCGGTCGCCAAACGGATCAATCCTCATCACCTCTCGAAGCCAAGCTGTTGCGCACAAGCTTACAGGCACCCACTCCAGCATCAAAGTCAAGCCAATAGATAAGGGCAATGCGCTTTCCCTTCTACATAAGAAGCTCAGTCCTGCTATTACTTAGGGAGAAGCTGTCAGACTCACACAAGCACCTAACTCCATGCCTTTAGCAATCACCCAGGCGGCTGCTTTTATCCGCGAGCGAGAGCCACACATAAGTAAGATATGCAGATAAGGTCTATAGAAGTAATCAGAACTGCGCACAACTGCTAAAGAGGGACGTAAGAGACAATTGTCGGGATAGCCGCGCATCCAACTCGATTGTGGCGATCTGGCAGATCTCATTCGAATACATCAGGAAACACATGCCATCAGCTGCCCGGCTTCTGTCGCTGATGAGCATGCTCGATAGACAAGGTATCCCTGAGTCGCTCTTGCAAATGCAATATAAGGGCGACGAGGACGGAGGCGCCGATCTAGAGGACGACATCTACACACTTTCCAGCTTCTCTCTCGTCAAGATTAGCACAGACGGAAACGAGTTCGAGATGCATCAGTTGGTGTATTTTCGACAAGGAAGTGGCTGGAGCTATACGACGAGCTAGCGGTGTGGAGAGCAACATACGCCACGCTCATGAAGGAGAGCTACCCGGTGGGACGGTACAAAAACTGGCCAGTGTGTTGTGCACTGTTCCCGCACGCTCAAGTAATGGCACACAGCAGGCCCGAGGGTGCCAAAGCGCTAGAGGCGTGGGCCTCTGTCGTCTACAAGGCGGCATGGTAATTAAGCGAAACGGGGCAGTACAGCAAAGCCCTTCAGCTAGGCTCTGCCGCTCTCCGGGTAGAGAGAATATGCTAGGATTGGATCATCCAGATACGTTGAGCAGCCTAAATAGTCTTAGATTAGTCTTATATTGGCAAGACAAGTACAGCAAAGCCAAAGTGTTGCATCAAAAAGCACTAGAAGCAAAAAACCAGGTGCTTAGAAAAAATCACTCTCACACATTAGTGAGTATGGCTAACTTAGCATTAACATACTAGTACCAACAGCAGTGGAAAGAGACCAAAGAGCTAGAACTAGAAGTAATGCAGAAGCTTAGAACGGTGCTTAGAGAAGATCACCCTAACACGTTAATAAGCATGAACAACCTTGCCCATACATAGAAAGAGCAGAGACATCATGTCAATGCTGTGGGTCTTCTAAAGTGTCATTTGCTGACTTGCTTAGAATCTCAGCAGCAGCGCAGTCGTATTAGGCTGATACTTACGCACGCTCCTCAACATTCGCCATAACTAAACTTTTAATCTCAATGTATTGGGGCCACCAGCGCTCTCCAAGACTTCTGCACCTCTCTAGTCCATGTCGTTCCAGTTCCTGGCTCTGACGTACACAACTTGACCTTAGCTGCCTTGGAGGAACGGCTTCTCGTGGCTTGCAGTTCTACAGGTGTCCTCTGTCATAAGCGATGAGATGCGCGCAGGAGAAGCCTCCACATGGATGCAAAAGAGCGAACAGCCCTACCAGGACAACAACTGGGACGATGGATGTGCTGAAGGCGCGTCCTCAGCGGCTTCCGCATGCTCTTTGACTTGTTGCGGGTTCACAATTGAGAGATCAGCGGCGTTCACACTGTTATCGTCAACGCTGGCCACAGTAATGGTTTCAACCTGCGTTCTACAGACTTGATCATCCGACATGTTGAAAGGGGCGAGCGTGTGGCGAACAAACCGTCGCGACTGGGATTGGAGGGCTCGATACACTTCACTTTGAACAACAGCTCGGTATTTTAAGACTGCCGCGCGGCGGTGCTGTCATGTATGGCTTCGACATTGAGCGGCACATTGAACAGGGACTATCGGCCCTGATTGCATAGATAACATTCGGCAAACCGTTCAGCGCGCGAGATGTCGTAGTCTATCGATTAGCTTACAAGCGGCAGCGCGACCTCGTCAAGGACTGGGTCAAGGTCGAGGAGACTGGAATCGAGATAGCGGTTCATAGTAAGAAAGCTGCAGCCGTACAGTCCAAAAAGGCGTCAGAAATACTTGAGCAAGTCTGGGCTATTAGTCTGGCCCGTTGCTATGCACCAGTCGTACCTGGGGAACAACAGCTAAAACCTCAGGAGCTTCCTCATACTTGTTGACATCTGAGCGCGTTTGGCATGTTGCAGCGGCGCGATTTCTCAGTGTTGTATGCGCATCAAACCGCGAATGTCTTGATGTCTTTCGTTGCTACACCTGTCTGGCGTGCCGAGAACTCAACCCTACCAAGAAACATGAAGCGTACTCTGGCATCTAGTCGACCAAGACACTTTATTACTTGACATAATCTTAGGTCATGCCGCAGCTGCGTCTAGACGTCTACAAACCTTCTTTTCTGATATTTCAGACCCAAGCACATCAAACTACATAGCCCCTCGCCGGTCTCTCCAAAAAGCTCCTACACACCCACCTCCGTCTTTCATGTGCTTACTGACATCGTCGCATTTTCCAATCGTGTCAATCTCGCATACAACATGCTCAACCACCAGTGTATTTAAGTCATCGATAGTTCCATCGTCCGTTCTGTCCGGCAAATTTGCGGTCGTGTATGCAAATTTCGCGAGTGCAATAATGTCTCCAACGTGCGCTGTAAACGACTTAAAGTTTATAAAGGTCTTATGCAGCTTATTAAGGGTTAGCGCTCTCGGTGGCTCTATCAGACGCAAATGCGCAAAGCGGTATAGTCGTGCGTAGGCGAGAAGCAGAGAACTACAGCAAAGCCCTTAAAAAACACCTGCACAACGCCCAAGGCTTAGCGCCAATGAAGAATGGCGACTATTTCCGCTCTTTCTGGCAAGCCTGGGCAATAAGTATCACCGAGAAGCTTGTACATCTTCAAACACGCTAGTTCCATACCATATTACCTCACTGTTATACTCGTTGAGTTCGCCATAAAAGAAGCTCAGCCTGGAACACCTGAGCCTGTTCGAAGGATATATGATGGGAAATACAGGCATGCAGTTTATAGGCAGCTGCGAACCTGTATGAAGGACAATTACACTTCTGGTGTGGTGATTGTACAAGACTCCAGTAATATCAGCAAACAAAATATGTTGTGCGTAACAATAGCGGTACGAATAGGGAGTGAGAAAGTGAACAAAGATCATGTAAGATTTTTAAAACGGCTCGGGCAGCTACGGAGAGGACAGCTGTACGGTAGAGACCAGGAAAGCCAGGTGGTGGTAGTCGTCATCCTGAGTATGAGAGTGGCTTGCAGCTCGGCTAAAGCCAGAGAGCCTGCGCACGGCAGCATCGAGGCACACTCACATCCTACCACGTACGTTTCCTGCAGCGTGCTAGTGCATTTAGTTTGCTGAATACCTTGGAAACGAAGACGTGTCTCTTCTGACGAGAGATGCCTAGTACTTGTGTAATGATGTCAACGTGCACACTGCAAACTAGAAGTTGAGCTTCTGCCGGCAACAAGACATGGTTGTGATTGGTTGATTCGGAAAACCAAGCTTTCCGATCATCCGGTCGAAGCTACCGTGCTACCCGCTCGAGATGGTAACAATGCGGGGTACAGAACGACAATCAATATGAGAACCACAACTTGTTAATCTGGTTTGGTTCAGAAGATTCTTTAGGGTGGCTGCTGAGATTTGTCCCCAAGTTTTTAGGCAAATTTTGCACTGCACCATGCGAATACACTATACCCACAAGTGTTATACTTGTTTTAGAAGCTACAAATACAGCTCGCATACTTAAAAGTACCTCTTGCCTACTTTTTGCGAATTCTAATACCAATGGAATTGAGCCGGCTGATGTTGCAGTTGACGAGAAGCCACCAACTTCAACATGCAATTGAACCACAACGTGGGCTAATATAAGGCTCTGAATTCTCAGTGAAGGTGCGCGAGACGCTAATGTAGCTTATTAAATTACACCGTTCACCCAGATCTTTGCTGTCATAAAGTTGTGCGAGTGTAAAACAATTTGGCACTTTGGCTGGGGACAGATCTTGAAAACTTGGTGACAAATCTCAGCAGCGTTTTGAAGTAGAGTTTTATTGCTGTCAGGTGTCAATATTTCAGAAGATATTGAGAGATGAAGGGATGATCATCTAAGAAACAGTGCTACATTAGAGCCCTAAGGCTAAGTATATCATACAATAGGCTTTCTCGTTTTCTTGGTCAAACTGTGCTCCTGTTTCACAGACCGAAGTGTCTATTATGGATGCCCAGTAATTTAGAACGTGCAAAGAACATAAGTCATAATGCAGAATATATGTCACTTCGTAGAAGTCACTATATCAACGCGCCAACTCCTGCAATGTTGTGTTCTTGAGAAGGGCCACAGCATCTATGCCGGCGTTGCCAGCTCTAGCAATCTTCTCAATCTGCACGGACAGTGCTGTCTCAAATCTTTTCGCCAAGTCACAGTCGATTGCGCCATCTAACCAAGATATCATGATGCTAAGATCAACTTGAGGCTCATGTTCAGAGAGAGGTTGTACAGAATAACCAACCACATCCACGTAAAAGGCTGCACCCCAAGGCATGGGTGATTGTGAAAACCATAGCCCTTGTAAGCTGTCCTTCATCTCTTGCGACCCTTTGTCGAATTCTAGCAGGCCAAGATTGGATACAGCAAAGGAGCTGCGGTAAGGCACAATTGATGCACCCTGCCGGGTCAAGAACATCTCGAAGCCTGTCGGACATGGGGTGACCTTCGAACCTTGGATGGTGAACGATGGCGTGGTGAAGTACGATATATCAGGTATCAATCCGAGCATCCCCGCTCGCCGTTTTGCCGCTTCCTTGCCCGTCGATGAATGTATGTATGAGTGATATCTAGATGTTGTTTGATACAGTGTCTGAATTCTGAGTTTTTCGACATCCACTTCGAAGTCGGCTAACGCGGTGTAGTTGCCTAGGAATGACGGATGACCAAGCTCCGCAGTGCGAAGTGCGATGGGCGTCTCCGTAGTGATGCGAGTTGGCGGAGCTCCGTGATATTCAGTTTTAGAGGATACTGAGAGCAAGGCTATCAAGCATGCTGTGTGAATGAGACCCTGCATCGAGCCAGAGCCGGAAAGCTTGCCGAAACTTTTCAAGCCAGTGACACTCGTGTGCCCCAATCTGCCAAGCTGAAGTCGGTGTCTACAAGCTCGGCAGTCGGTTGGCCTTTTGTCAAGTAGATCCGCCGTAGGCCAGAACGATGATTTGCGAAATGGTCCTTGAAGGCGTACAGGTAACAAATTAATCAAAATCTCGTGTCCAATTGCACGTGCTGCCTCCGAATACGTTGGGCTCATGCTCATAGTGTCTTCAGCACGCGGCCTTGAGGTTTCAACTCTTGTGTTGTAGGAGTCTAGCTCGGGGTTTTGAAGCAGGAGCTTCAAGAATTTGAGAGCCCCACTTCCATCCATGAGTATGTGGGAGAGTGTCAAGGCGACGAAGCAGCCGTTGGGAGTAGTCGTGTTGTAGATGCCCACCCTCCAAAGAGGCCCTTGATCTAGATCTAAAGATAGACCTTTGTCTTCTTCTTTACTCATGATGTCCTCCGGATCCGACATCCGCAGATCTTCAAGATGCACGACCGATTCGACGTCTAGTGTTATATTGCTCGCCTGCCATCGTGGCTTTCGCGTGAGTCTGCCTGCGACACTTGCTGTGAGGAGTGGATGAATTTTGAGGAGTTTTTGAACGTTCAACAATATTCGGCCATACATATTGCCAGCCGAGCAGTCGCGAAACAAGGATATCAGGACGATAAGTGGCATGAACCCACACTGGGCTTCTGCGAGCTCGAAACGCTCTTGCAGACCGAGACTCAAGTCCATGCTCTTAGGATCAGTGGTTGGTCGAGTCGCGGAAGGCCTCGGGCGATATATAATGTTGTTTCGGCTATCTTGGCTCTCTTGGCAGGCTCGAATAGAATCTAGCTTATTATCTACCCTGCCTTTGCGCGTGACGTGTACACCGCTCGTACAGACACAGTGCGTTTGGACATCTTGACATCCTAGACCTCACAAGTCTTTAACACAAGTGTTGAAGGCAACTACGAACTGGACGAAAACCCTCGGTAGACATTTGGAACCAACTTCGCAGAACTCGCCTTAGGCTCAGAAATTTCCAAGCCCTTCTCACATATGATATCACCGGCGTTGTCTACAAGTGTAGCTCCAATGTCTTTACTTCATACGATCAGAGCGGTGTCAATATTTACCGGAGAATTCTGTCGCACTTAGTATCCGTAACTCGAGGGGCAACCAGTGTGAACACTTCGTGCGGTATGGAAGTCACCGCTCAGGTTCGGATGTCCTTCAATCGGCAGGGGTACTTGACGAACATATCAAGCACCTGGATACATGCGTTGCGGAAGGAATATCTGCGCAGCACGTCGACATCCCCAGAAAAGCAGATCGACGTTAATCACCTCATCTCAAAGCTAGGCGGTGCTGATCCAGGGCTAGCAAGTGCCGAGTTTGCCGACAATGTTCGTAATCACCTCTCAAGATGTTAATTCTTGCGGCAGGGTGCGACTACGCTCTAGATTGTCGCTTGAACGGTAAATCGCATCGGCATTGCCAAGGTATCCGATGGAGATAGTAGGATCCGAGGCGGCTAGGTAAGGTATTTAAGCGGCAGGATGCGGATTAGGGAGCCAGTCGGTATAGAACTATTCTCTTGGTGACAGTAGTACCTCGTTGGAAAGAAAGGGCTGTCGTTTCCCATACGATACGCTCCAGGATAGCGGTATTACAGAAAGACAAGTAAGAGAGATTCAAGGCAAGAATTGCTATACTTGCGGTGTGTCTAAGCATGCACGTGCGTGCAGAGCCGAGCTAGATCAGAATAGACTATCGAAAGGGGTCAACTCTAGACTAAAAGCTAGAAGGGGACGAAACGGGGCCGACGTCGCGCGCTATGCCGAATCGGGCACGACCGAGGCCTGCATCGCTGCGGTTGCGTGGAGGTGGACAAATGTGTATGTTACAGCACTGAATTGATCGGGGTCAGGGCTGATACCAGGTACCGCGCTGGGATAGAGCACCGAGCTGCATCGATGATAAGAGCGGTGGGCTTCTGTGTTACCGCGTTGATGGGATTAAGATGTTTGAGTATGCATGCAGTAGCCCCTATCCAATGTTTATATCCTCCTCGCAGTATTGGCTCGGCACAATCGGAAGATCTCGACGCGTATACTATATTAATCGCCCTAACCACCTTTGCTTCCTTAGAGATAGAGTCAAGCAAGCTGCTGATCGTTTCTTTGTGGGGATCGGCGCAGCTTAAACCTTCAAACTGGAATAACCGCAGGAAAGCGCTAAAGTTAACGAAATTCAATTACTCTAGAGTTTAGTAGAGGTGCGGCCATCCCAACGCTTTGAACGCGGCGTTGTGCATCGCTGGCGCAGCCAAGCGCCAGATTAGGACGCCAAAACTGCATAGTATAAGAGGAGATATGACAGAGGCAAAGATCGAAGCCCGTTGCACTCCTGTAGTGATAACAAGTCCGCACTCGTCCTCCTTGCGTATGGCTATCTCTTTACGGCTTCGAATACCTGGTTTTGAGAACCACGGGTGTCATTGTTTGATTCAAGAGTCTGGCCATTCTTCCGTAGCAGTCGGTGTTGAACCCAGACATACAAAGACCTTAAGCACTGTATCTGTGTGCAAAGATCAAAGCAGCGTAGTTGTCTTAAGACGACGCTCCGTCCGTGCTAACCCGCGCTACTTAGCAGCTGATGTCGGTCGCTAGCTGCAGCACGGAAAGGGAGGCGGTGCTATAGTGCAAAGTTACATAATATAAGGTAACATATCACAACTATTAACTTTATTTAAAAGTTTTTATCCTGTATAATAGCTAACAGATTTCAAATTTTTAAAAAGTGTATAAAAGTCTGTATTAGTTGACTAATACTATTATTTTTGACTATTAGATAATAAATATTTATAAAATTGCTAGACAACTAGTTAATTAATTACAATGCTGCATAAAGAAAGTCTAATAGATCTAGTAAGTAGAGATAGATAAGTAATCTATAAATTTCTATAACCCAAAATAGTTGTTACTATGCTTACTCTACCTTTAAAATTTGTCTGCAGAAAGAAATTCTAGTAGTCCGCACATCCTAATAAGCACCAATATAGCAGTAAAGAAACTGTGCAGGAAGCATTAAAGTAGTGCCAGTAAGCAATCAAGATAAGTAAAGAACGCTTATATCTGCAGTATTCCTAAACGTCCACCTAATTACTTAACAGGATTACTAAATCATGTTCCACTGTCTAGGCACCTCTTCCATAAGGCACACGGCCTGGGCTATCATCTCCTCAGAGCCCAAGAAGATAATCCAGGCCTCACCCTGCCGTAGCGTACGTTCATCTCGCAACAGTTATCTTAAGTTAAGTGTCAAGTTGCAATGGTGCTTGCATGAGTGCCCACTATAGGCGCGGGTCTTGTGCTTTATCAGCATACAGAACATCCACCCCTATCCACCCCTAATCAAACTGCCTGCAGATTCCCTCTTTCAACACCTAGACTGCACCGTCTCGCTTCTCCCACATTGCGCCTGGAGGAGGACGTCCAGGCCACTTACCCACAACAATAGATGTAACCACCAGAGTTGGATGTCCAATTCCCAATCTGATGCGTGTACTATACCTGCGATTTTTCTTGTCCAATTTCTCCTTGAGACCAGTACCATCGATGAAAACTTGGCTGCCAGCCGATGACACAGGGACGCTCACTCGAACGGCGATTGTGACTAACCGTCTGGCGGCTCGGACTTGCTTAAAAGCCTATCAAAGGGAACCTCGCCCAGAGAGATCTATGCGAAATACATGCGCCATTGCCATCTCAGTCTCTTGCGACGATTTGATGCGAATGTGACATGGCTGTTGTGGCAGAAGACACCGCGTTATGGATATCTCAACAAGTCCTGCTCTGCTGTCGCGAGTTCGAAGATCTGACTACACTCAAGCTGAAGGTGGATAAATTTGTCACCACAAGAAGGGGCATGCGTTCGCCACTCGTACCAGTTGGTGGTTGCCATGCACAGAGGGCTTTCAGGTGCTCCTTATCCATCTACGTGCCATTTTTAGATTGATGGTTGTACTTTGCACGTCTGTTCAGATTTTTCCGTTTGGCGTTGAAGAACGAAAGGTGGTGCACCAAGCACGAGTTCAGGGCTGGTGGTGTGGAGCGTTTGAAGGCAGCAAACCTTGCTAGTTTGGGCATAAGAAGAAGGCACACCACGAGACGCCCGGACGAATAGCCTCACACTTCAGCGACATAAATTGCATAGATACCACGCGACAACTTGCGAGAGCACTGATGGTAGCTGTATAAATCATCGTGAGATTATCTGTAAGCAGTGTGTACAGAGACTTGCGACTTGGCCGTTAGGTGTCGTGAGTGAAGGTTGGCCAGGGCACGAGCCTATGACAGATACGGTCTGGTTTTCCTCGCTTAGAGTCGACGCGCCACCCTCTTTTCCAATGGTAGATGACTGTCGACTCGGCATTGTGGACTGCACGTGAACCGAAGGTTTTAAGCCTACTCTGGTGATCAGGATTATCCTATTGGGCATGGGTTCATGGGTTTGCATATGACGAGCACAGTGCCCGCAACGCTTGTGCCGCCAGCTGCAGCGCCAGGGCCGCGGCCGAGCTCCCTCGTCAACTCGCCAAATGCCTGCGCGAATCCCACTCAATCAGCCGCGATCCGGTAGACCTACACACTAATACTGCATCTAGCAAGGCGCTCGAACCCGCGTGTGTCTTGCGCTCTGCGGGATCAAGCAGAGCGCTGTCACCGGCGGTGGGGTCATGACTAGCGTGTGCCACCCCGCGAGGACCCACTTTTACCCGCCTTCACTCGGTATTGGTAAGCTGCACATGGCTACCCTCTTCGCCAATCACGAACTCGTGATTGTATCTGGGATTGAATGTCGTGAATTGCAGGATAGAAGGCCAAGCATTCGAACGCTATGACGCCAAGAAATGACAACCGAATATAATCGCGCGTTACTAAGTACAAGGCCACTGCAAGACCATATAGCGCACAGTGAGAGTAGAACGCTGCCCCCAAGCGATGCCAATGATCGCTCAGCAAAAGCGTGAGCGCACACGTAAGGTTTCTGGAGCTCGCTTGTCACATGATCCGGTGCCAGCGCCGCTGTGCATATCCCGCTTAGCTGCATCAGCGATTGCGGAGGAAGAACGGGGCTGGTAGTCGATTTGTTGACGGCTGTTCTTCCGTTGTGTGAGAAGAGGGCGGATTTCTGGGCTCCAGTCTCCTGGCATCGGACTCTTTAGCTGCTGTAGCCATTGGGCGCTCAATGCCATCTGGACAAGGCACTAATGGCCGATCAACTGAGCTTTAGATCGGACAAGGTAACCTGATCGAAACTCGAGACGTACCGCGACTCCAGGGCAAAGAAGCCCAACGGCTCCCAGGAAGTGGCAAGCTGCGATTGTGGGAGGATGGACGATATTGAATAGGAGAGATCCTTTTTTGCTACTCGATCCTGGATTGAGCTAGCCAGAGGTCAGAACCGGGCAGCGCGGCTGTGCATCTCAAGCGAAACATGATGCTTGGCTACAAAGTATTGAGCAGACTCAAGCAGCTGTCGCAGTACTGGCAGCTGCTCGAATTGGATGAGGCGGCGGGTGCTGGAGGCTGCGAGAAGCAGCGTCATAAGTCGCGTAGGTGACCTACCACTGTCATGCGCGCGTCCCAGTTTGTGTAGCCGCCCTAGGTGACAATAAGAGGTATGCAGTATAGTGCGTGCAGCAGTTCTACAGCACCATCTGTACCTGATGGATGCCTTGGCATGTTGCGGATCAGCTGCGTCTTCGTCTTCTTTTAAAATCAGCGCCTCCTTTGTTTCTTCGTGCGGCTCTGCGGAAGGTACGTGGCTATCGGTGCCTGCGCGCTACTGTTTGCCCTCTCTTGTTGGCACTCCCGCAACAGAAAAGAAAGTCTCCATGTTGTTTACGCGATCCACACTGTAGCCCATTTCTCTGGTCCGTCAGTTAGTCACCGAACGGCCGCAGCATATTCGCCTGCGGGTCTCTGTACGCTTCCTCGAACCGAGTGCTGGTGCTCGCGTGTATCCAGAACACGAATCTGCCGAGATCGCTCTTGCGACACTGCGGGCGCACTTGGGGAGCTACAACCTCGTGTATTCTATCAACACTGCAGTATTGGCAGAGTATATGCATTGTCGTTAATCTACCCTATTCTATTAGATAATGCAGGCCTCCAACTTTTTGATGCTCGATAGAACAACAATCAGCGCTCTGGCCACCAGATGCAACACAGTCTAAGCAGAGTCCGGTCATGCTTTCGAGATTTACCAAACTCTGACTGCGATTCTTTCTGTACTCGGGGGCAGAGTGCTTGTAACTGTAATTGCACGATGAACTGGCCTCTTCCGGCACGGGGTCAGGTATCATCCCAGCGTTGGCTATCGCTTCTGCGATGGACAAGTGACTCAGTGCTCTTGGCCATAGATGTTGAATCTGTAGTAACCTCATGTAGGCATAGGCATACTTGCTTGACCATCCGCATCTATGAGGGCATGAGCCGGTGGGATCTTGCACGCCGGTCATAAGTATTTCCGCGCACTCCAGTCTCGCCTTTCCCCTCGCCTGTTCTAGGTACCCTTCACATACGTCATTAGTCAGATGACACGTGCTTGAACGCTCTACAAAGTGGCTAGGTCTACACTCACCCAGGATCCTCCAATCCGTCTCATTCAACACATCTGCACCAATAATGGCATTAAAAGGGCCATTATGATTAAAGATCATATGTTTTGTAATCCTCCGGAAAGCTATTGCATTTCCCAGTCGATAAGCAGCAGCTGCAAGGACTACCAAGTCCTCGATGGAAATCTGAGCCGGTCGAAGCCAACTCTCGGTAGCGAAATGCAGAGCACGTATGCAGTCATATTTATCCGCGGCTATGGCAATGGCGAGAATGGCGCGTGCCGGCAGCTGGTCTGGTATTTCATCGTTTCGGTGATGGATTACCGAACAAAGGACCTTCATTGCAGTCGCATCATCTTCAGGGAGCATTATCTCGACTGGCGCGACTTGAATGCTCATCTCATGGCCTTCTCTCCAAACCGGCTCAAACATAGCGCGAAATGGTTTCGATACTGCTTTTAACATTTGAGATTCGGCGGAGATCCTCACCATTCCAGGTCCGACGACTAACACGCAATCATTTTCTGGGACGAGAGGGACGTCAGTAGCATCGAGATATTCCATAACGATGGAATGGCGTAGTACTATCGCAAACAGGTCAGCTCCCTATGTAAGATCAAAGGTGTTGTAGAGAGCATTACTAATTCCGTGGCTTGCAGAAGAAACAAGTCCATTAAAGCACTTGTTGACACCGGGTTGCGCTACATAGGCTATTGCAGCGAATGCTTTATAGACACTCCAGGAACATAGTATGGGGAGCCTTGCGTTATCTTTATCCCGATTCAACATTCCCGGCATCCGCCACAGCTTGTGTATCTTGGCATGAAAGTCGTCCTGGTGGTCGGAATCCAGACCTGCTTATATGCATCGAAGTTCTACATGGGGAAAAGATCCACGTTGTAAAAAGCGAATGTTTGTTGATGTAATATGCGAGCACAAGCCGACAGTCTTTCGGTCAGACCAGTACTAATCAATGGGCGATGTCATAATGCCAGACTGTGTAAAAGTGCTGTGCATCACAAAATTAAGGGCGGTCATACACAATAGGCAAGAATGCACTAGACAAGTCTTGGTTCAACGAGATCTCCCGCACTCCGCGACTGGTTGAGGTGTGACTATGATCATTCGAGCGCCATGCAGAAGCTCCAGATCCAGCAGCAAGGCCGTGCAAATGTTACTGGCGGATCTAGACTCCTCTCAAGCACAAGAGTGTTTTGAACATCTCCGCTTTGATTTGTACAAGCATCCGTCGCTTAATCATTAACCCTTTACTCAAAATAGGCAGCTCACATTGCTATGCATTATTCACACAAGTTTCTATTCCGGCAGTTAATGCGATATATTATATGGAACATTTCGTTACCCAGGATACCTATCAGGCTCTTGCTCTACAATGCACTCAATCACTATATACCTCGAGTACGACACTGTAATGCTGTTCAATTGGCACCCTTTGTTGCATTAGCTTGACAAGATCAATGTGAACATGTGTTGCAAGGAATGCTGCAGGGATCTTGCAGCTCATTGACTTGTGAACTATGATAGTGATCTCAGCGCATAGTGGTAATCTTGCTTTACTTTAGAAAGTGGCTGCTTGCGTGCTGTAAAATGCACATTACACA
Organism: Stagonosporopsis vannaccii; assembly: GCA_028584115.1. Lineage (NCBI taxonomy): Eukaryota > Fungi > Ascomycota > Dothideomycetes > Pleosporales > Didymellaceae > Stagonosporopsis > Stagonosporopsis vannaccii. Next base: position 49,048 of record VWXS01000103.1, on the reverse strand, counting down.
CAAGCTTTCTTCACTCCGCTCACGCATCTTATACACGATCACAAAGGACATTATCCAAAGTAACAGGTTGCAAGCACTACAGGTTGACTAGCAGTAAGCTCAGTAAGGCTTCCTGCACTGGAATTTGAGTTCGAGTTGCGCAAATATGCGGGGCGTGCTTCCTTGCATCTTGCACTACATCAAAGTGTATTAGACATCTATCAAATTCAAGAGCGTCGAGATAACCATAAAGTTCCGGTATGCTGCCCTTGGCAGTGTGTTGTCCATGGTGAACTCGGGGATGTGTCCCATAATTGTTTACGTCATGATGCACCGACTATCTGCCTAAGTCAGGACTTTAGTTATGTATGCAGGCTTTATTGAATCCTCTTGTAACAATGAAGTTATTGTGAGCTGAAACACGGCAGTGCCTTAGCACAATCGAGCGGCCCGCAGCATCTTGCCGTACTGCCATTGCTCCAAACTTTGAGGGTCAATCTTTCCTACTCATTCTTAAGAGGACTGTTGTTTCTCCACCGTCGATTGCTAGATGCTGGCTTGACGGTAGCTCGCTGGAATGAGACTTCTGTGCAAGGGACCTACGCAGCCAGCTCGCAGGTTTCAAATCTCAACACTATGCTGTGTGACTTTTGTGTAGCTTCAGCGGCTTTTACAGGAATGTAAACCTCATATATGTTCTGGATAATTCGGTAGGATAGTATGCTGTGCTGTGGCCGATCGTCTACTCCGTGCCCCTCGTTGGGCTGTTCAAAAATTGTCATTCTCAGGACACTACAGCATAGACCGGTTTTTCAAAGCATTCAGTGTGCGCTGCTGTGTTAAGTTAGCCAGTACGAGCGAGAAAATGTAGAGGTCAGCATAGGCATCATTAAAGTGGAGTTGTCTTTGCAATCGAGAGCTGAGGTGTGTATGTGTAGAGTGAGCTTCGTTAAATCAAGCCCTAGTACATATTGAGAGCTGTTAGTCTGTGCGGAGTCTAAGTAATGCGATAAATTCGCCCCGTGTTGTATTGTCAAGCATGATGGCCCCATTGCGGATGGCATTGGCCACGGTTTCGAGCCACGCAGGTAAGACCCTCAGCATCTTCTAACTCACGTCTTGATCAGGCGGCAAGCGCCTCGAAAACTAGCCTGGTCGTTCTCTTTGCAACCATTACCACAAATGAAACGCATCAAAGCTAGGCCAGTCTAACAACAACCACGTTTTGGACTTTACACTGGGTTGCCATGTGCTTGTCTGGTTGCGCGGAAGATTACTTAATTCCAGCACGCACTCAGAGACAATTGCGGACTCCCCGTTGTTAAGCTCAGGCTGAGAGTGCGTGACTCGGCTTCCCATGTAGCTCATCTCATAGCCCCGAGCATATCAAGCGCACGAGGACAGTTATTGTGAAAGGCCGTGGCAGGGGCAAGGCGGCCAGCGTGAGAAAGGATTTACAATTCTAGGATCCACCAACGTCAACGCCGCGCTTGCAAAGATTTTCTCAAGTTGCGAGAGACTAGATGCTTACGTCCTTTACTCCCTTGTGCAACACTCTGTGTAACTGGCCCTGCTAGACGAACAGCCCTCACACACAACAGTTTGGTATTCAAATGCTTCCACTGTCATGTGCACCCCAGTCTCATTTCTTACGTCAGGAAGGCAGTCGTAAGCCAAAAGCCGGCAGCAACAAAGTTAAGAAGCAGATCAGAAGATCACCAAGATGATATGAGTAGATGTGATTTAATGTATAAGAACGGGCTAGAGCGAAATAATATGGGGCCGGCATTATGCGAAAGTGAATTTACTGGCATGTTCCCATTTTAGGGGATTTTGGCATCAACCTCTCTGGCCCAGGTATAAGGCGACAAAATTTACCATTGACGTCCCCGCAGCCGACCAAGCAAAGAAAGCAGCAGAATGTGACAGACAAAAGCATTCTCGTCAATCAACATACATTGTTTTTTCGGCGTGATGTTCGACATTTCAAATATGCCTCAGTAACGAAGTGTCTTTTCTTCAGGCCCAGGTATCCGAGTCCTGTCTTTTTACGCGGTGCTTGAATCTCCCTCCTACACTGTCCACGAGCTCAACCGCCTGTCAGCACGCACACTTGCACACACAATCACCAGCGGAATATAGTAAACAAAGTAAGTCAAAATTTATGTACGGTTGGAATTTGGGCATCAGAGCTACGTTTAAGCCTGATGTCAGCAGCTTGACCCCGTTAACGTCAATTCTGCCACAATGAGTAAAGACTAGCCTACGTGCTGAATCTTGAAGCGAGTACAAGTAAGCCCAAGCATCTGCATTCATTCAAGGTTACACAGCCTAGAACTTATTATGCTTGCTTGTTGCTTGTTGGGCTTGGTTGGAGCATGCACAGTGCATGATCTGCATTTCAACATACTTCGGCGGAACTCTCAGTGCTCGGTATTCAATATCCACCCATGATCTGAATAACAACATCTTTGCTAGGTATCTCGAATAGCTTTCGAGTTGAAGTAGGCCGTAAAGGCCCAAAAAATGATGTAGAACCTGCGAACGGATAGAAGTAGTCAACTGGTGATAACCAAGGGAAATGCAAGACAAGATAGGTTACACCTGGCAAGATGGCTACCATACAATATTGTAGAAATTTTGTTGTAGAAATTTTGAACAATGCGACTTAACTTGAATTTCTTTGTAAGTTAATATCTCCTGGGCAGCGCAGAGGGTTTTTTACCGTTAGGTCAGCTTAGCAAGCGAGGACGCAATGTCTGCACCGGTTAACTAAGCATTTCTTGTATAACCGTGCAGTGGGACTCGCTGAACTGCCATTTTGCGAAATTAAATGATGGATCGTTCGTCATTGTAATCTGAGTACGCGTGTGGAAGACAAATCCCGCAGAGAAGTCTGTGCAGCAACAAGCAATGCCATAAACAAGAAAGTCGAAGACCAAAACTGGAGAGAGGAGGGTAGATATCAAGACGTAGCGGTACACGCACGCCTTGATATAGTGGATCACTTGCAAGACATGGAGAACGGGGTCGGTAGTGGGCTTGCAAGATAGGCGGTCTGGTCGGTAGATGCGGCCGAGGCCTGCTACTGATAGTGAATTAGTGAAGTGGAGATGCGGTATAAGCTGTGAAAAGCAAAGAAGAACAGCTGAAGATTGGACGGATGTATAGTACTTAAAGGCTCTTGCTGCTTTCGTTGTACGCACGGTAATCTCGACAAGCCTTAGGAGCGCTACTATAGAAATAACAAGCAATCTGAACACCGCGTGCAGGTTCTTAAAACTGTAAGTCACAACTCTCTTGGCCAACCTCACCTCATTATAGATACGCCACTCTACCAGTGTGGTTGTAGTGTTCTATTATCTTTATATACTCAAGAAAAGCAAGACACTCATGTCCCAGAACACGAACCCCGCAGGACCTGCAAGCCTATCAACTCAAGCCTATATCAAGGGTGAAGATCCGTTGTATTAGGAAGATAGTTGACCTTGCCGCGTTTCCCTTGCGCTTCTGATAATATGGTCCGCGCATATGTCTACTGCCGACGAGCTCGCCTAATATCTGGACCTATGATCATCGCAGTGACGACTGAGTTTAGGGTTTTCGATGGATGCAATAGCGCGAACTTGTTGAGCTTTACATGGGGCGTGGATCTGTTAAACCCGGAGAGAATACAGTGGTTGTTGGACTACCTAGTGCGATCTGTCCTGGCTTTCAAAGGGCAGACCCTCGAAAGTGAATTTGGCTCGCATGGACCATACTTCATCTGCAGATTGTGGTATTGGCGTGACGCGCTCGAGTGCTACAACGGCTTTGGGACGGATGAGATCTTTGGCGCGGGCTGACATAATGTGTTGCGCAGCGGCTGTGTGGTTATGCTGTGATATATATTCAGTCAGGGTGGGGCGGTCGGTCTAAGTCGCATAAGGGTTTCTCACGTGACACACATCTACTTGTAGCACCAACAGTCGTAGTATTATATAGACACAACATCATGTTAGGGAGGAAATGCCTTCGCCCTTAAGTAGAGAGTGCTCGTTACATAGCGCCCACACGGGCCATCTTGCGTACTGCGGCAGTCCAGCCGTGCTTTGCGGCTAAATCATTTACAGGCGAGCTCTCGCTGGCGGACCGCAGGCATGCAATCGGGGCCTTAGAGAGGGTGCAGGAAAATTCACAACCAGGAAATCGTCCCCAGCACCGTCCTGTTCCATTCCCTCCGCCCCTTATGTCCCAAGTGCTGTCTCATCATCTTAACCCAGGTATTTGCCTCATAGTCCAGATCTCTAACCATAGAATTCATGCGGCTTAGCGGGGCGCTTCAAACTTACTTAGGTGCCCCAGGCCAGTCGCCGCACGCGCAGGGCCGACCCTAAACGTCGCCTCATCCAAAGCAACTCTGAACATCTCGCTGTTCCCTTGCACAGTCTTTGCATTCAACATAGACTCGATGTCCTTATATGCGCGCGTACGGCGCTGTGATGCACATGGTCGCTGGCGTGAACGATTGAGTCGCGCTGGTAAAGGCCTTTGTGGGTCTGCGGGGCGTCCGTTGTGGTCAGCAGTGCGGTGGTGAGGTTCTACTTGGAGACCGTTAGGAGATGGACTTTAGATGGCCGACAGGCTCGGCGATTCTCTGAAGTTGTAAAGCAGTACACGCCGGCGCGTCGACGCGTTGAGTCGCGTTACGAGAGTTTCGCACCCACAGCAGCCAGCGCTTCAAAGTAGTTAGCTACCTGACTTCCGCATATTCTCCAATTGCCGCCCACCTTCTATCGACTGTAGCCCACTATGTTCGTAGATCAACCGCCTGCAGACATCCCCACGAGCTTAGTGCCATAGACAACGAGTCCCAAACCACCAAGAAGCTGCTGAAAGACATTGGCATGTCTGAGGCACACCTGTTGGCATGAGTTGCGCCTGTCGAGTCTGCGGCGAGTGTACGCAAGGCAGAATTCACGACCTGCAATAGCGCGTAGACGGCAGCGACGTGAGCGTTAAGAAATTGGACGGCATGGGATACAGGACGGCGAGCGTCGCTGCAGACGATAATCTCGCGAGCAGGCGGGTGCGGATCCTGATGCGCAGGCTGGCAGCTTGTTGTAGCAGCGGTGCGCTTGCCAGAGGGCTGTTTTGTAGACCGGGACGATGGAGAGAGGCGGCCGACGACGGCTTGAAGGCGCTGGTGCTCGTAGGTCCCGTTGCGGCGCGTGTTCAACGTGGGATACGGTACCCGCGAACGTTAGCCAGTACATGCGCCGGCTGGCTGGGGGCTGTAGGCGCCGGCCGTCACCAATAATGACGCAGCCCTTGAATTTGCCCCCCTTGGCTAGTCAGTTATGGCTCTTCAGCTGGCGTGCTTATGCATTCTCCTTTCGTTATCATCACCGTTAGCATGACCGTTCTTCGTCATCGTCGCCATCGCGGTTGCTGCTTTTGAAAGCCATATCTATCACGTGCCCACGACTTGAAATCATGAATTGATCATGTCCATGTCCTGCGTCCACTGCAAGTAAAGCGAGTGATATCCCACAGGGAGTTGCAGCGAGCCCGCAGCTACTTTGTACGTCAGGCGAACAGCACTCCTCTATTCCCTGCGTTGCGCTGCGAGTCGAATGTACTGTTAGTAGCCTCGCCTGCATCTAGCGTCTTGCATCAACGAGGCTGCTGTGCATGTGGCGCAGAGGCTCGCGACGCATCACTCTCTTCCTAACTTAAACGTCACGGGACTTCCTAGGTAGGTGAACAACACAATGGTCGCCGCGCAAAGAAGCAAGCGCACGCTGCAGACTGCAAGAACCCTTACCTCTGTCTACATCATTCCAAGACCCACGCTTAGGACTAGTGTGGTTAGCAAAGTGTCTTTTAATTCTCGAGATTTTTTGAAGATTCCAAGACACGCTAACAACAAGTGTGGCACTTCAGAATCCACGACGTAAGAACGCCTCTGCATGCCACGGGTAACCGTACGCATTTTATCACAGTTTGTTGACATCCATAAGACGTCTCGCTCAACATGCTATTCGTCAATATGTTTTAGAATATTCCTAAACCTCAAAACATTTGAGACACCTCGCTAACAACAAGCTATTCAACATGTCTCAGAATCTTCCCAATGCTCGAAGATTGTGAGACAGCGTGCTCAATTCACTACTCAGATTCATTCTTCACTGGATTCTGCTACTTGTCGCGGGTGTGCATGTGCAAGAAGTATCAGGCTCTCAATTGCGAGAGTCGGCTCGACATTTCAGGGTTGGAGCATCTGCACACTACACAATAGTCAACAACAGCAGCAGACACGTATAAACGCATAAGCTTAGCTGATCGATATCGCAAAATATCAACTTCCACGCTGCACTCTTGCTGTGTAATTGGCGCTCGCCGCTGACAGCGCAGCGGAATGCGACCAGCACTGATGCTACCGCGAACCTGCTTCAGAATCGGCCTATCTCCATCTTCATCTCTATACTGAGCCCCAAACCAAGCCTCATACCCACGTTTGTGCCAAGGACAACGCCCACGCACATACAATTCAGCCCAGTCCAGTAACGTGCCGCCGTCTCACCGTCCCACCATCTCAAGCGAAGTGTTTCTAAGAGGTGCCCTCCACTTGAGCCTCAAATGCAAATGCAAAGTGAATCTGTCGGAGGCGTGGAGCCAAGTGTAGAGCCAAGGATTCCCCGATTGGCTGCACAACCACCACCAGCGACGTCAACATCAGCACTGGCTGAAGAGCTGCGACGCAAGCCCTGAGCCGCTGCCAGTCACGGACCCAAGGAGCACCGCCTTCCCTGCGCAGTGCAATGCTTAACCTCAACGGCGCCGGCCGCCGCACCGCCAGACGCCCAGCCCTGGCAAGAACCTACACCGCAGTCGTGCCGTCGCAGACATATCATTCGCCCAAGCTCGTAGCAAGCAGAGAAGACGATCAGGCACACCTCTCAACTAGCGAATGACCAGACCGTACCTTGCAACATCGCAAACTCTTTAACGTTACTACCTCTCTCGCTACAACCACAATATCGTCCGATACTCTCCGCAGCGAGGTCTTGCTGACAACGCGCCTATCATGCCTCGCCATCCGCGAGTAATCAACGTAAGGGCGTCAGCTGCGAATTTCACGTCCACTTGCCCGTTACACACAGACCGCTTGAGGAGAAGTACTGTTAAAGCCCTACAGCCAGTGTCGGAGCGGACAAGAAAAGATACAGGCATGCGAGGCCGCCAAAGGACACTACAGCACAAGTGACACGATTTTCAGCCATCTCGCAAGATGAGGGCTCTTCGTTGATAGCTGCGGCGTGCTGAGGTATCAAAGGAGCATGGGCAGGAGCAAAGACAAACCGGCACAACATCGTGAGCTCAATTGCAAGATGTGATTGAGGTTGTGGGGAAACTTATAATTTGTGTAGCTGCAGGTGAAGCGTCGTATAGAGATTGGCATCAAATCTCTTTATATAGAAACTATCGAAATGACAACAAAGATATTACCGCTAGAAAAAGGACAAGAGGCATGTAGGAGAGGGCAAAGGGCATGCAGCAGGGGATACAAACGGCACGTTTGATTGGATGAATATTGCGACGGTGTGGGGGGCGGAGGGAGAACAGGCTTACGGGGAAACGTAGTAGGTCTAGGCAGTAGGTTCTGTGTCTGTCGTTCTCGTGATCAAGCTTTGGATTGCAAAGGGTTTTTGGCTTCTCCTGCTCAACGTCTAGTCGCGCGTATCGCTCTTCTAATCTTTCAAACTCATCCTCCTTCTCTACACAATCCTCTTATGTCTGGGCGACTGCTTTCCTTGCCGCGGCATGATGTCGCGCCATGTTCAATTTCGATCGGCTCGTCCCGTCCAAAAGCGTCACTCCTGTTTCTCCTTTGTTGATCTGCACCTCAGACCCCTTGTCGGTAGTGCGGTTAAAGCTGACCGATGCGTGAAGTGAAAGATCGACCAATACCGTAGGGCTGCGATAGCGGAGTATGGAACCGTCCTCGGGCAAATCTTGTGCATCTGTACGACGGGGAAATTAAATTTCTTCGCGAATGACGCTGCGGTTGTCTGGCGTGGCAATTGTTCTGGCATGCGGGTGGATTAAGTGTGGTCAACTGTCTTTTGACGCTCGGCAGGATGTTGGATTGCAGCGAGAGCACTTCCGTTTGTGAGGAAGCCTGGCACGATCAGGCTTTCAGGTGCTTGTGCTGCAGACAGGTTGCTCCATTTCGCTGGGGTGAGGATGATGAGGGCGATGCGCCGCTTGGCGGTGGGTGAGGGCAGGTCAAGAAGCTAGCTCAAGTGAAAGGAGAAGGAACAGTTCAACCAACAGCGGTACGCTTACCACTGCAGTCTTGAAGGGTGGCCTGGAGTGCGGCTGGCTGCTCCCTCTCGACAACAGCACTGAATAGCTACCCTTAGCGATTCTCCACCTCTTGCAGTCTTTGGGAATGGCTAATGCGTCGCAACGTGTACATCGACCATGATGCGGCCGTGTGCAAGCGTGATGTAGACAGTAGGTACGATGACGCATTCTTGACGCGGTTGGAGGGTTCCCTCACGCGCATTGCACGCAAATATGAGAGGAGCGGCGGTATTGGTCGGTAGGTCGGCCAATTGTGGGTATCCCTTGAGCATGCGCTGGGCGTAGCCGTCACCCTGTCATGGTCGCAGTCGGCTGTTGCCAGGCAAGATGACGGGAGGACCAACTGAAGCTGTCGGCATGTTGCTAAAAACCAGATCCGCTGTGACCGCGCAACACGCTCCAACTCATTACGCACGACCTGTACCAGCACCACTACCGCTTGATCTCGCTGGGTGTCGCCTCGATGAACGGCAATGCGAGACGAGACCGCACCAGCTGCATGGTCAGCGGCGCGCGACGTGAGCAAGGATACCGCGTGCGATTGCAACATGGCAGCATATGCTCCAGCTCCTATCATATAGCCTGCCCAGGTCAAGGACGCCAGGGATGATAACAACCACAGCTGACAACCCCCGCAGAAGACACCTGGTAGACGGCGATGTACCGTGGGCACAGATGGACGAGAAGATGGCCAAGGCGTGCGCCAACATGGAGAACAGGGCGCGATAACACTATGTAGGGTGGCGAAAGGGACCAGGTGAGCCCGTGGCTGGAGCCATACGCACACTATTTATTTGACAGTCTGTCAAATAGCGTCGAGCGGGTGGATACTCACCTGACTGCGGCCCATGGGTCGAGTGTTGTTCCCCAGAGTAGTTAAACAATCCGAGTAGACGCGGTGCGGTACTGAAAATAAGTACAAGGAATCGTGCTTCGGCATCTCCGCTGCGAATTAGCAAAAGCCCCATTTGTAAGAAATTTCCACAGATTGAAAACCAGCGCTATATCCTCCTGCGCCCTCGTCATTTTGACTCGTCATAAGCTCTGCCCTGGGGCTGCTCTGAGCGATCTGCTTCAAGAACCAATGCGTCCTTCCAACCCATTTCTGGAGATACGCGTTGCACATCATAAGCAGAGATTGGCCCATCAGAACTCACTTAAAGCTTCTGCCGCTGCTCATAGGCTGGATAGAGCACACCGAAAGCAGCGTCATTCTGACAGGTCCGTCTATTCGTCCGGCCGACTCCAGTATCTTGCCAGCGACCCGCATCAGGGGGGATGCAAGCACCTCTATTACCAAAAGAACACAGACAGCTCAACAACAAGATGGCAGGTTCTCTAACCAGAAGTAAATAAAGACGCTGGAGTCAGTAAGAGTGTTAGAAATACATGGCTATTGTCGACTGCAGCCCTGTCGACGACAGGTACGTATGAATGGTAACGATCCAAGAGTAGAACGACAGTGGCTTGCACTCCAAAGGGCCCGCCCGCAAGAAAGGTGTAGCGAAGTGCTGTATAGGGTCAATGACTTAACCTCCTCTAGCATGACGGGTTTTGGTAGCCTATAAGCTGGTGTAAGGCGGCGGTGTAAGTAAAGCTTCTCCTCGCAGCTCGATAGCTCCAAGAGGGGAGACTGGAAAAGGACGATTCCAAGTGTGTGACGAGTTTGGTGAAGGCGGCGCAGACGTTGTATGAGGCAGTGGCCGCACCTCAGGGTCCACGTCGCGACTCCTTCGCGTCCTCGTCGCTGGACACACGATCTGGAGGTCGAGGATTGAAAGGCGCACGCCTGAGGGCCTCTCCATATTGGAATACTGCATGACCATCGCTCGAAGTCATCATCATCGACGTCGGCCGAGCCGTCCAAGGTTGAGTTTGATGGGTGCGCATCGGCTTGGTGGGTGAAAGATGCAGGCGGGGCTGGCTGTCGCGACAAGTGCGAATGCGAATCCCGAGTCCGAACATCAAACACCACATCGCATCCTCTAGCAAAAAGCACTCGACGACCGGACGCGCCCGCCGTTCCTCGATCTGTGGCTGCGCGTCGATCAGAATCACGAAGCGCACATCTCTGTCCTCCCATACCCTGCCATTGCCCGTCGAGCTCGCCGCCGTAAACAAAGGACCCTCCACGCGCTGCAGCCTTGCGCGCAAACGCATCTCTCACCTGGACTGTCCCTCGCTGCGACGACCGATACAAAACTGTTATAATGGAACTCTTTGTCTGCTCTTCTTCACCTCGCCCCATGCAGCGAAAACGCGCGCACGTCTCCATCACATCCAAGACGCAGGCCAGCAAGGTCCAGAAGCGCGCTGGCAAGGTTGATAACAGCAGCTGGAGACGTCTCTCATTTGGTATCGCAACAGGTGCGCCCGCTCTCATGTTGTCGATATTACACTATACTGATTCCGCTAGATGTGCACGTGAAGAACCACACCTCCCAACTCTCTACTCGGGACTCGCAGACCGGGCTGCCAGTTGCCACGTTGCAGTCTCAACCACAACATCGAGTCGACTCCCTCAGCCTCATACACGAAGACTACACCAAGCTCGAGCTTCCGCCGCGGATTTGCCCGCTCACCGCAGAGAACCTCCAACTACACACGCAACAGACGAACCCTGGCGAAGCACCTCTGCCAATCATGACGGAGACGAATTCCTTAGCGACGTCTCGAGAAGTTCTAAAGGACAAGGAGAAGCTGGAACAATTCGGGTGGATCAAGTTGCCAGATCAAGGGGCCTTCCCAGGCGACCTCGAGAGCTTCATTAGGAACATTGTAAAGAACATCGACGAGAAGAACACCCCTGGCGCCAAAAAGCTGCATCAGCTTCACCCAAGGGCCATAGATACCAATGAGGCCAAGGCCGCCGAAATCATATCTCAATGGCTTCTGCCCCGTGAAGAAGACCACGGCCTTGGTGGCGAAGCATTCATAGCTGTTGCTATTGACTCCAGGCTGGCCGAGCAGTATGTAAAGTATCCCGGAGACGAGTCGCTCGATTTGAAGTGTCCAAAACCTGACAGAATCATCGGGTTTGCTTCCTACCATAGTGAGTTGAGATCCATCTTCGATGAAGCCCAGTGGACAGTCATACAGCGGTACACGGTTGGCTTCCTGCATAACGAGGCCCACTTTGCTATTATTACAGCGGAATTCAAGAGCGCAAAAGGCAAGGGTATCTACTACGCTGCTTTGCAACAAGCGTGCTCAGGCATCGCCGCCAATAACTACATGCGCGACTTCTTTCGATCGGCTGGAATCACTCCCACCACGCTCGACACGGTTCACTTTGGCATCACGTGCGACGCAACCAGAGTCGTTCTCTACCTCCACTGGATCGACATGGATGGTCGTCATTACATGAAGCGCATCTTCGAAACACTTATGGCCGCCGATGATCACCTGGGATCATGGAATGAGGGAATGGTCAAGATGAGGAATTACATCCGCAACATCGTTGCTTGGGCCAGGGATGTTAGAATAGTCAAGATCAAGGCTGCCATTGCAGCCAGAAAGTCCCAGATCGATGCCCAGAGAAGGCGAGAGGCCGCACAATCTCAAGACGAGCAGGGAACGGGTAGGGGCAGGGGTAGGGGCATCGGCCCTTCAACATCAAGTGTTTCTGCTACTGTCAATGCAGCTTCTTCAACAACTGCATTTCCCGGCAACCCTCGAGGTCGAGGTCGAGGTCGTGGTCGTGGTCGCAGTCAGCCATCCCAGCGGCAGCAGCAGCAACAGCAGCATGATGGACCTCCACCTCGTAGATCAAAGCGGCTAGGATCTACTCCGTGCTGATGCTGGGCAGAAGGTGGCCTGGATAAGAGGATATTGGTTAAGACTTTACGATGTCATGGTTTTGCCCAGCGGGGAGTTTTGGTGTCACGCAAGATACCCTCTGGATACACGGTCACATATTCAATACAGATAGTTCCTTTTCTCTGTTTCCCCTGGGGTCGCGAGTCAACCAATTATAATGTCGAGGCTCAAAGGGTGACGAAAATAAGCTTGAAGTCATTTGACTGACTTCTTGACCATGCGATGTGCTATCACTGCGCTTTGAAGATAGCGTGAGGCTGGCAGAGGTCGGCCCTGGGTAATTGACTTGCAGTAAGCAGGCACTGAAAGAGTCCTTGCTGAGTTCTTAATCGTGGATTCAAAGTGCTTTGTTAGTTGGAGCACTATTCAAAGAATCCATCCGTTGCGGATCCCGGACCGTTACTTCGCTGCACCACCACCGCAACTTAAGCACCTGACATAACATCTTCCAGACTCCACATTGTAGCTGAGATAAATACCGCGCTGAGCCTTTGCAGGACGCAGAAAGTGGTCGCTCTCACATGCCAGCCTGAAATGGACGCGATAGCCAAGGACAGAATCCTAACGTCGGAGCTTAAAACCCAGCTTCACGCTGTCTCTCTACACGAGCATGTTTGAGTAGTACGTCTGTCGTATCTTCTGGCACATCAACCCGAAGTTTCAGCATCTCTTATGCGATTTCAAACACGGTGTCTTCAATATTTGGCTGCCGTTGTGAGCGGCCAGCGCAAACTAACTTAGCGAACGGGCGAAGCATCTGCAGAGCAATCTTGGACGTGGAAGGCCCGCCGAACGATCTCGTACCTGAAGAGAACTGCGCGAGCCTTGGCTGAGTTGGTTTGGCCTACTCGAATCGTAGTCTATCGTCGTCCGAAGCAGCTTTGGAGTAGCAAACATGGAGCTCGTGAGCTTCGAACTCTCTCGCCTCGCATGCAGGTATCAGAAGTTGGCTTGCAAAAGGTGATGTTATGGCATAGTAAATGATCTGCCTTACCTCAGGGTCGGAGAAAAGGTCCTGTAAGCTCCTCAAAGGTTAATACCAGCATCGTTGATATAGCAAGCCAGTTATTAAACAATTTTAGCTCAGGTCAGAGCACATGTTTTATTAGAAGGTTACAATCGGCCTGCTACGTTTCGTTTGGCGCACTTGCCAGTGCCGCCGCATCATGTCCCCTTAGCAGCAAGTAAATCAATCTGTGGCTGGATGTACAGATAAATCACCCATTGCAGTTCTCCGCGCTGCAACTTTGTTTGAATAGGGAAGAAAGGAGAGGCGTGTGGTATGAAACTGTATCCCTGGCCAAAGTAAATATGGCAAGTCTCCGTCCTGGAGCAGCCCTCAACAATCATCAAGTGCGATCGCCGAGAACCATCCACGGCTTCAACCTCCGCTTGCGAAAAGCTGCTTCCTGTGTCCATTGTACTTTGGCTCCTCGCTGTCCGGGACCAACGGAGGTCTAGCGTCAGCCCGCTCACGACGCAGCTTCCCGTCAAAGTGACGACGCCACACAAGCCCGGTGGAAGGATTCTTGGTCGTACTCTGACTGCTAGCATCGTCCAAGGGAACGTTGGGTAGAGGATTGTGAGCGGCATGGGTCTCGTGATGTGCGCCTGAGCGAGGGCGAAGAGCGAGATCTGGGGTCTGCAACGAGTCTAGACGACCGCCTACGATTAGTTTCACGATGTTACGACAGTTGATCGGGCACAAAATACCTCTTGCTAGGTTGCGAGCAGCGCCTGGCTTGGGGCCCACGCCACAGGCTCCAATCGCGATAACTGTTTCAGCATCTGAGCTATCTGAGCCGTAGCCTTCCATATCATCAAAGTCTTCTGAGAGGCTTGAAAGCCTTTGACTGGGCATCTTGAGGGTCGCGCTCTGCATGGATCCTGCCTTGGTGTCGGGGTTTTCCTTAGCAGTAGCGGTGCTCTCCTGCTTCTCAAACAGTGAAAATATCTCCTGCTTCTCAGACAGTGCAAGTATCTCCATAGACAGCATTGCACTGATGCAGGCAGCCAGCGTCTTCTCTGATGAATCCCACTCTGCGGCCAGAATTGGCGAGTTTGGCGGGACGCGAGGGAGGTCGTGGTTGCCAGTTCCTGCAACCTTGCTCGAAAGCAGCCTGGTCGTGTTGAGTGGAAGAAGAGTTTCCATAGTGGTGCTGGAAGACTGGAGCAATGACTTTCCGGCAATGGACCCGCGGATGGGGTAACTGTGGACCTTGTCGGGTTATGTGGTGAGATGAAGCTCTTCCAGTGCACTTACTGCATGCAATACAAGCCGAGAAGGTGTTGCAGTAAAGCTCTGTTGGGTTGGAACAGTCAGTGAATCGCGAGCCTGAGGTAAACGGAGTGTTATTGGCCTTTTGACTCACCGTTTGTACTGCTGATAGCCAGCTGGAGGCTCACCTTCACCTCATCGGAGGAACGTGACGATTGGACAAGACGAGAAGAGCCTCCCTATCTCCTGTTGCTTCGCTAACGATGAAGCGGTCTAGTTATTGAAGACGTGACTGCTGCAGCTGCAGGTGCCAATCTTGAACATGCATGGTAGGTTAAGGTTGCGCCTTTGAATCGAACGCATGGCAATAGGCCAGGCTGCACCACTTGTGAACCGCGAATCAAAGCTCGGTGCCATGAATTGATTGCGAAAGTGTTCTGGTAATCTACCGGAGCCTTAGAGTCTGGGTGATGGGTAAGATGGTAGCCTTGCACGCACGATGTGAAGGAGGTTGGGCTTTGCAGATGCCAAAGTCCGGACACAGGGAAGTCCAAAATTGCACCGCATGTCATAATTCACTAAGACTGTGATAGATGGAGAGGCGACGAGGGTAGCATGTTTGGTGTGCGAATCTGTCTCGCGCCTTCCCAATCTACGACGCGCCTGCTTCTCCACAAGCGACAAGCTACGGTCCACAATCCTCGAGATCCTCACTAGCATGCGATCTTTTATCGTCACGGATCAACATGCAAACATCGTAACTGAACGCAAACTTCGCCTGCTGTGCCCAATTCGGCGGCGGATGGGTAAAATCAACCGCGCACGCTCACACTGTCAATATGCGTTGTTCTCAGCTTCACCGTCTTGCCCAGTGCGACGCGTTCGACCAGGGTGAAGGCGAACAGTAACATTATGCAGCTCAATTTGGCGCGTAGATTATGCAGAGTAGAGCATCGAGATTGCGCTCGGCGCAACTCAAATAGCATCCTCTCCTTATTTTGGCGTGCTGCACAGCTCACGCTTCCTCTGTTACTTTCTTGGTGTAAGGTATGTGAATACACAATGATCTCGCAGTTGTCCGCCATGCACTAAACTCAGCAGCTGCACATTTACGAGAGCCACACCAGGCGAGTATCTCCACTCTGTACAGGTACAGCCTCGAACCATTCGACCGTCCTACATCCTAGACGATAAGAGACTCTTGAGCTGTCACGAGGAGCACCCCACCGCACGACATGTATCTCGGACGTGAATTCAAGGATACGCAGCCTGATCCAGCTCTTGGCCGGCTGGAAGCGGAGCAGAAGGTCGGCCGACCACACCGACTGCGCACAATGTGTACGCAAGGCAGCTTGTATCATACAATACTACCATTCAGTGGATCTGCATTATGTAATGCCCTTAGGCTGATGATTTGTTGGTCTTGGGCAGAACGCTGCCATGAACAACGGGGGTCGAACGAGGTGCGAGACAAAACCAGCAAAGGTGGCAAGCGAATGTGGCGGAAGATGGCCGCGAAAGAAAACGGCGCAGTGTGCAGCGACAGTGGGCAAAGGGAGTAGGCGTCTCGATTCGCCCTTCACCACCACCAGGTCCACATCCCTTTGGATCCCCTCCATTCCAATCTCAAGCCCCAGGTCCACTTTTTTAAGGCCCAGAGCGCGGCCGGCGGTTCAATCCAGCGCCAGCGTCAGCAACTGCAGAGGAAGGACCCCTCCTTATCACGCTGGCATCACCACCATGCACAGGCTCCAACCCCACTGTACACAGATCCGCCAGCATCATCGCGGCGGATCTTTCCTCAGAAGGTGGGGCAAGGCATCGTCCCAGCGCACTCCCGGCGCGTCGGCTATGCACTCGCGCAAGGTCCTCGGTAACCTTCTGCGCAAGGACCTCGAGGGGAAGAACGCCCGGGGTCCACTGGAAAGGTGGTCTATTGTACACTGGTGCCAGGGGGTGTGCGTCCTCTTGGAGGAGCTTCGCGTACCACAACCTGCAGAGTTAGTTCGACGGACTCAGGGCAAGAACGGTCAGGGTGACTGTTTGGGCAGCGTGGGAGGTGATAGGTGTTTGGGAAATAAGAGTTCAAGGAGCTGATGGGCGCGGCGGTGGTCTCTCTCAGTAGAGTACTGGCAAAATGGGTAGGGTGCTGAAATGCTGGAGAATGTCCTTAGCCTTAGAGGGCATTCGATCGGCCGGGACCTTTAAGAGTTGTGAGACCCTCTAAGCAATGGATATTAGCTCTTGTTCTGCAACTAGATGATTCAATTGCGTGTTGTTCCCGGAGGGAAACGTAACTAAGAGTATAAGGTAACCTAGACAAACCACAATTGCAGTACAACGGCGGGACATTGCACCGCTGAGTACTGTAGGCGCTCGTCTACGTAGGAATGCTCTGACGTAATCTCGAGTTGTCGCATGCTGTATCATTTGTCTACTGGCCACTCGATAGAATAAGTGTTATCAGTAACGAACTGATAAACGTAGCATGCAAGTGCTTACCGACACGTTGCGCGTGCGCGGACTGGGCTGCATGATCCGTCAGAGAAGACATCAACGCCACAGGACCAGGACAACTACACATCTCATCGTGCAGTGGGCAATTGACAACGGAAGAGTTTGTACCTTGGTGCGTTGAGCCTAGGGGCGGCTTCAGGACGCACATCATCGATGCGTGGATAGGCTTCATCCAATATATTGCTAGATTGAACAGAACAGCCGTCAATGTTTTACTTTAAGGCGATGAACAGGTCAGCCCGCCCAAATTAGATGTGCAGATAATGTATGCAGGTCCAGGTCAGACCTTGCTTATGCGCCTGCAGTCCGGCATGGCCAATACTGCGCAGTCGGGGTCTTGGTCCCAGTGAACTTCTGGAAGATTGAAGCTGTGAAAATGCAAATGGACTCAAGAACAACAACCAAAGAACTCTGAGAGGAGAAAGAATAAGGAAAGAAATTATGTAATTGAAGAGAGAGATGTTTACTACCGTATGAAGCACTTTGCATCTTCCTGGGATGTGAGAGCCTGGATATCCTCCCTGGTAATGCAGAAACTCCGCTAAAAAACAAAAGGAAACACCGGGCCAATATATAATACGCTAGAGACGCAGAATTTGCAGAGAGCACTCCAAGCACGCAGCTTGCTCTCAACGTTGCGACCCTAGACTCGAGCCCTGAAACTAGTAACCGTAGCGTTCAGGGGCGTTGATCACGCGCCCACTGCGACGGCTTAGAACAGGCTCCGAGAGGATTGCCGAGTTTGAGGCTGGTGGTGCCAGAGGCTGCTGAGAGCGAGTTCCTATTCCTCCGCGCACAAGCCCTGAAGGTCCAGTCGAGCGTGCTGAGGGAGAAGGCAAAGCTGGAGGCTCTGGCACACGAGTTCCGACGTAAGGCTGCTGCTGGACTTGCGCTCTAGGCCTGCCCTGGTTTTGGGGACTGCTGCCAGGAGGTTTGGAGTTGGCAGGACGAGAGTCGCTGTAGCTGGATGTCGACTGAGCCCCTTGGAGCTTTTCCAGCAATGGTGTGGGGCGGCTCGAGGCCAGGCTGCTTTGTGGTATTAGTGGACCGAAATTGGGCTTGTTCGCAAAAAGGGTGGAATTGAACCTGGTCCCAACAGCTTCATCAAGCTGTTTAGTGGGAGAGGGCCTTCTCCGTGGCGACCTGCCACCCGGGCGTGCTTATGGAATTGGGATCCTGGCAAGAATATCCTTCTTGATACGTGTCAGGCGCGCGCCTTTGGCGTGATCAAGTAGGTTGCGCAAACGATTCCTCAAATCAGCGACCAAGGCGTTCTCAACGCCGTCCTTATCCTCATCTCCATCTTCGTCATCAAAATCGTTGGGGGCCTGGAGCGTGGTTGACCATTCGCGTCGCATGTGATATCGCCCAGGCCCATTATCAATTTGTTGACGCCAAATGAAAAAGAGCTCGGCGGTTTTCGTATCACATGTCAAAGACCAATGCATAGTGTCTACTGCGGTCGGTTCGACGCCAGCATGCCTGTAAAGCTGGTACATGTGCTCACAGGCAGCCGCACCGTTACCGGCAGCCTGAAGTCTGGCCTGCTTGAGACCTGCATAGGCTTCGAAGGATTCGAACTCCATGGTGTACCAGGGGCAAAGGACGTAGCGACTGATGGGAGGAACAGCTGGGTCGTCAAGAAGCTTGGTCTCTTCCTCGGCAGTAAAGGCTGGCTGCAGCTTGTTGCTTATGCGCTTTGGTTGCGTACGGATGAATTCGCGCCTCATGTATCCAAGGGCCTTGTCAACTCTTGGTTTCTTGAGTTTGAATGTGGAATCATCGCGGTGCGAGATGTAGGCCAGGTTGAACTCAACCTCGGGTACCATGTGATTGTATTTGGCGCCGCCCTTTGCGTGCGCACTCAGGAAGCCAAGATGCGGTGCAATGTGCTCTATGGCTTCGAACTCGTTCATGATCTGAGTTGACGGTGCCACTGCGTGTAGAACCTTGGCTGCGGGCGAGCCGGGTCCTCCTCTTGGAGCTCGTACAATATGGCGAAGGAAGCTCTTAAGCTCGTCGGGAAGAGGCTCCTTGGAGTCCAAGACAACTCCATACCGCAGAAGCTGCCTTTCGTTGCCGGCTATTGTCGCCCTGACAGTAGTCTCGCTCTGGGTTCCATCGGTAGGGGCCATGGCTGCAAGGGGTTGCTCGCCGGGATTCGTCTGCTGGGTGTGCGCGCGGAGGTTGCTCTCGGTGAGCGAGTGAAAGGGAGCCGGGAGATGGAGCTCAGGCGGCTCTTGGTTACATGGACTAAGCAAGGCGCCTTGTTCTTGTGCTGTGTGCAAATGCGCAGGCTTCGAGGATGTGATCTTCTTCAGGCCTGAGCGATGCATCAGTACAAGCCTCGATTGCAGCAGTCCAAGTGTCAGCTCGCCTTTTGAGGGCTTCAGGTGCGCAGGTCCTCTCCTCGCCTTGTTGATGGCCTTGTGCGCGCAAATTGCAACCTTCTTGCGGTCAAGGTTGATGGCGGGGGAAGGGCGACCGCGTCGACGCCGAGGGCGAGCGGTCGTACCCTCTGGTGACGCTGGTGACGCTGGTGACTCCATTGTGGGGCGACGCAATGGTCGCGGTGAGAGACGCGCTCGCGCAAGCAAGGCTGCAGCTGGTGAAGGTTATGTGTGGCGGCGGCGAGCGGGGCAGAGTGAGGGCGGGAATAGAACGGCGTCGAAATCAGAGACTGCGACTAGAAGATGATTTCCTGGGCAATGCCAAGGATCGGTTTGCGGGAGGCATTGGATGTTGTCTGCTATGTGTCATGTTCATGTTTTGGCATGTTTTGGCATGTTTTGTCAAGGCTGCGTTCGTCATCCGCGTTGTTGATGGACCCTACATCTATCCACGCGACTTTTCACGCTAGCACGTGATGCATTGCGCTAGAATCATCTTCGCCAGCAAAGAGCAGCAATGGCTCAAGGCGACGAATGCCAGTGCTCTCATTGTCGAGCGAGGCCGCAAGGCGATGCTGCACAACGCGGCGGGTGTGGGGTGATCGAGGACCATTCCTCTTACGTGACCGTACTGTGCTTCCACAGGTATTGTTTCGCAATAGTCCATGCTGCAGAATATCTGGACCTATTCTTCCGATTGTAGACAAGGCACATGTTCCAGATCTGTGAAGCCTATGTATTACTCTTTTAAAGTTGATTAATGTTGATTTGCAGCGGCGGATTGCTCTTACCTGGATGCCCCATCGCGATACGTCAAAAGAGCTCTCCCAGCCACCTCCACGTGTCACGCTCGCGGCTTGCTGATGATGCTTGGGATATCTCTACAATGGCTGACCGCACTCCTTTCCACTCGTCGCACCCTTAGTGGATACCTTCTGTTTCTAGCCTCGTTACGGCGTACGTCTTCCCGAGGTGATATGTCGGTCAGACTGCGTTCTGTCTTTTTCCGCGGCTGCAAGTCTCCACATGCGCTCCCCGCAGCGCTAGTTGAAGGTGTCAAAGGCACGTCCAGCCGCAAGTCTGAGGGCATTGAGCGCAATCTTCTGTGAGAAAGCACGATCTTCCTGCGCGAGGGGTTACGGCCTTGATTGCGTGGGATTGTCGTTTGGCAGGCCGGTCTGTTTCGACACGTGTCGAAGAGCGACTAGTAGAGCAGGTCGAACGTGCACGCTTTCCCAGCATAAGGGCATAAAATACAACAGTCTAGATGCGAGGATGACAGGACTCGCAGTATCGAGAGGATAGGGAAGAGTGGAGGTGGCGGCAGTACGTAATATTGACACTGTTTGTAAACGCTGCTATTGTCGAAGCGCAATCAACCCGCCTTGGCAGAGTTTCCCGTAACCGTGCTCCAATGCCTGGATTCAACCAACTTCAACCTCCGTTGTCCGCGCAATCACGAAGGCGTGCAAGATCCCCGACGCGTCGCTCAGAATAACCAACGCAAACCCAACAATCAAGAAGAGCATTTAGTCAAGTATATAGAGGTATTAACAGCGCATCACTTACCACCTACAAGGCGAATGACACCAAATTTTGCGTCGGCTGTCGCCCTACAACCTTGCTCTGATAGCTGACGTACGCACTTCTTGCACCGTCACCGCGATCGAATAACGTGCCAATGGGCCACAGGGATGGGCTCCAATCGCCACGACTCTGAATCATCATACAAGTACAAGCTGTTTTTGAGCTTCTGCAAGCCGTAATTGCCCAGTAAGAGCTGGACACGGGTACAATCAATAATCTCCGCTGCAAACGCATCTTCGCACCCACCTCGAGCGGACTGCCTTAAACGCCTCAGTCTTCAAGCTTTGGCATCCATCTGTCAAGCCGCTTTAGGCAATTTGACCTTCGTGACAGCAAGCTTGTAAGCCGCAAGTTGATCTTGATCCGCTTTGACATTGGCAACCAGTGCCTGCACAGCCTGCGGCCACAAGACGTGTAATTCCCGTTCTTTGAGGTTCCTTGCCCTCAAAGCTTCCAGGTGCACCCTCTCAGCACCATCAAGCAGTCTCTTCTTTCCGTCCAGATCTTCCTTGGTTCTTATGACTTTCTTCTGAGCCTGCTTTGGCTCTGCATCAATTTTGTCTTCGATGTCTTTCACAACCTTGCGCGCAGCAGCTTCGTCCTTGACGGCTTTTGCTACTGCTGTGTCCTTTTGCTTGAGTTCGACTTCGAGCTTTTGAGTCTTGGTCTTGCGGTCCGAGTCATATTTGGTCTTTGCTGCGCCGATCTTCTTATCGTCTTGCTGAAGTTGTGCGAGCTGCTGTTTGAGGGAAGTCATGTGAGTATCGTACAGCCGGTCTGCTTCCTTGAGCTGAACGTTCAACCAGTCTTTGCCGAATTTCTCCACCGCGGCTAGTTGCTTGTTCATGAATTCAACCCACAAGCTCGGCATGTCCAGCACCTGGCCAGTTGTGGTTGTGACGTCTTTCCCGGTAAGCTGCTTGATGTTGCGTAGTTCGATCTGAACGTGCTTAACGTCATTTTGCATACGGCGGGATACAGTGGGGTGCTCGAGATAGTTAAATGTCGCAAGCGTCTGTTAGTGGTTAGTCAGCTTTGTTCTACCGTCTAGACATGCTGCTCAAATACCGTTCTCAAGACGCTCAGGAAGTACGTCGATGGAAGTGCGCCTGAGACTGCATCTTGAAGGTAGATCTTCAATTTCCCCTTATCCATTGGATTAGTTCTTGACCAGAGTCTTTCCTTGTAGGAATTTATCTCCTTTTCGCAGAGCACAAAGTCATTGCGGTTGAAGCTGGAACCAAGAGCCTCGAAGACAAGGTCGTTGAGCGTTTTACGCTTTCCCATCTCGATGGGAGGCTTGTTTGTTCGCTTCGATACCTGAGTTACGGTGAATTCCTTGATCCAGTAGTCCTGGAAGAACACGCTATCTGCGGTTTGAGAAAGAGACATTTGGCCACGACCGGTAATAGCTAAGAGAAACATCTGTACAGTTTGCAACTGCGTTGACTTAGAGAGTGGCAGAGCGTAGAGGGGGAGACTGCTCACCTCAACAATGTGCTCGGTTACATATGTGGTATAGTCTGTGGGGATCTTGTTCGAATCCTTAACCAAGATATCTTTAAGGTTTGTCTTGTCATTGAAATCGAACACTGTCTTTGGTAGTCTGGTACCGCGGCGTGTTTTGAACAGTTCCGAGCTGGATGGATAGCCGAGCGAGTGAAATGTAAGGTCCACCTGTTAGTACAACAATCGTCCGTTAGCAAGTTGAGATATTTTGACCTAGCGGACAGTTCAAACACACCATGTTGCCAATGTCTGCATCGAACTTCCTTGTGTTTCCACGCTTCTCCAAGCCTCTCGTGGCGAGGTTGGTCTCATCCTCAAGACCACCGACATTGTCGTAGTCATCCTCACAAACAAGAGTCGGCAACATGCAGGTATTTACAGGTGTAGTAGGGCGAACAACATTCAGGTTTGGCATAGTGGCACTCGGAACGCTCGAAGCAACAACTGACTTGGTAGGTTTTGAAGTCACCGACGGCTTGGCTGGAGCCGGCTTTTGCGATTGCAAAGGCTTTGCGGGCTGGACTGGCGCCACCTGCTGCGATGTCTTGGGTTTTGGAACAACTGGCTTGGTCGGTGACCGTTCGTGGAGCCATTCGCCGGCACCCTCTATCAACGATGAAGATCGAAGTGACGTATCATGTTGAATTCTTGGTATGGTAAGGGCTGTAAGAAGTTGTGACAGGTGCAGATTGAGGAGCAGTACACTAAACCAAAGGAGTTGCATCGCGAGAGCTTTGCGCAAGAATAGAGAGCGACAAAAGGAGACTTTTAAAAAGATGTCAAAGAGAATAAATTCTATCTGCAATATGCACTATACCTATAAACATAAAGTCTGCTCAGAGCAGTATCACGACCGGACATTGCGTCGGACTCTAGCATTACGTGAGTTCTGGTATTCCTTGACCGAGAATATCTAGATCCACCGCGCAACGGACATTTCACCTTGAGCTAAGACAGTGCGTGCTGCGTGGACCAGAATTTCTAGGTTGATCCATGACGCGGACTTTCAATTGCAATTAAATTTGTCGAATCGGACTCGTGTTTTGAAAGGAGACAGGGGGACGATTCGATTCGGAGTCCGTGAGCAGTTGTGACTGGCACTAGTCCAAAGGAGGTAAGGCGTCACAGATCTTTAAAGTCTCCAGTAGCACGCGCCCCGCTCACGTCCTCTCAACACTGAAATCTGCCTGAACTCGATCTTTCATACTCCATCGCGGGTTTTGATCAAAATGAGCTGTCCTGCCTATGCCGAGATCCGCACAACGCTCCAACGCTACCCTGACTCGAAGTTGGGCTTTATTGTGTATCGCTGTACATACGAGTCCGACTCAGACTGGGAGAAGTTCATGACGTATCTTACGACTTCAGTGCGCACACAGTTGGGAGAAGAGGAGTTAGGTGACGTGGCAGCCAGGTTGGACTGGAACGTACAGCAGGATCCAGCTTTGCTCGACGGAGCAAGCTTCGAAACCGTGCGCGAGTAAGCACAGAAACCTGCCACCTGTGGTAAGGAAAGCATGCTGAACAGACCCGTCACAGCAGGTTCCAGGCATGGATCGCATCTGGGGTTGAAGCCAAGCATGCAACCTCTCGCCATCACGCCTGCATCATGGTTACCAAGGAGAGTCTTGATGATGTCTTGAAGGATGGCCCACCACCAGAAAAGTACGATATCTACGGAAGTGCATGGGTGTATTTGGTCTCTGCGAAAGACGGAGGAAACGACGATAACTGTCAGTGCTACACGCGGATTGGGATCTCGTATCTACTTCCCAGGGCTTACTCAATGCTGCACGGCCCGGGGTGGGCCAGTATATACAATCAAATAAGTCCGTAGTATCTTTGTTATAATTTCGGTATCAATGCAAAGGATTGATAATGTACCAATCTAATATATAGTAAATTAGCTATAAATGACAAAGTAGTTAGTGCTTTCGCCCCTACAGCTCTCTTCCTCGCGGTTGCGCGACTGATGAGATAGTTTGAACAAGGACGAGTCTCCAGTGAATGTCCTTCTGTTTCAAAGCTACGCACTTCGCGTCCGCACAGTCTGCTTGCGAGAAGGTGTTCACACGCTAGGAAAGTGCTGCGCTTCAGGCCTGCGCCAGAAGTGCCATTTTTCGGGCTTATGCACCACATGAAGCCGAGCCGTAAAGCAGCAATGTCTCCATCCTACAGGCAGCGATGCTTTCCTCCTCCAAACATCGAAGTCTACCTCCTGCAAGCAGCGCAATCCCAATGCTTTGCCACAGCTTTCTCCCTATTTTCTGTACCATATTCTGGTAGTTCTGGTATGCTTTATCTTCTTCTGTAGCAGGAAAATGCCATACATCAGCGCCTCAGCAGTTGGTGGGCAGCCTGGAACGTAGATATCTACCGGCACGATCCTGTCGCATCCTCTTGTGACAGAATAACTATAGTGATAGTAGCCGCCGCCGTTCGCACAGCTACCCATGGAAATGACCCAGCGAGGCTCAGGCATCTGGTCGTAGCACTGACGTAACGCTGGCGCCATCTTGTTTGTAAGGGTCCCTGCTACAATCATGACGTCTGATTGACGAGGTGAGGCACGGAATATGATACCAAGACGATCTTGGTCATATCGTGGGGTGGAGAGATGCATCATCTCAACAGCGCAGCATGCGAGGCCGAAGGTCAAGGGCCACAGAGAGCTCTGGCGCACCCAGTTGGCGATTTGGTCGACAGTCGTCCTAAACGACACTTGGATGTCAGCCCTTCTGCTCTCAAGTCCGTTCCGTTGGAGATCGCTGAAGGTCAGACGTACAGCGCATATTCCACAGCACCCTGCTCCTTCGCCTGGCCCGGCAACGATACCTCTCGTTTGACCTGCTTCGAGGCTAACAAGAGCCTAGGTCGGGCGCTGTGTCCAGCCGCTGTAGATTTTTTTGCAATGCTGATCAAAGGCTTCGGGAAAAGGTCGGCGCCGCCTTCAGCACGAAGGGAGAAGAGAGTCTTATGCGGTCGGACTGCGCGCAGCACGAGTTCCGGTAGAGATAGGGACCTGCTGAAACGCAGTCCAGTTCCTCGCACCGCGTTCAGGGCTAAAGGCTTGGTGTTCAACGGCATTCTGGCGGTGGTGAGGAACGATCCGCGTCTGGCTGGGCAGGTGTGAAGCTCAATCTGCGAGCTGACAAAGCACCTCCAAGTCGCCTCGCCCACCAATAAAACATCAGGCATCTAGCAAAGACTCAGCGTCAAGGGCCCATGCACACCTCTGGGTGTGCCCATCCCACCGCGCGAAGTTCCGTGTGGTTGGGGGATTGTAAGGGAGCGCCCTCGTCTTCTGAACTGAGTAGCAGCCAGAGTGAATGCGTTGAACCCTTTCGACTAGCTCCCATTCTGTATGGAACCTTACCTCGGCGGCCGCAAGGGAAGTGCCTGTAGGTTGATGCAGCATTGTTGCGATATGTCACGACAAGGACTAACATGAGCATTTGTGATGCGGAAAAAACGAGGACACGGGAAGATGCCACGTAGATGTATTCAGGCGTTCTCTCCCTCCTCCCAGGGATCTACGACTATCTTGACACCACTGACCCCCTCTAAAAGTCTCGACAGCGCCCTGTCCAGCGCTCTGAGTCCACCGGCAATCTTCTGGGTAGGTAGAGGCGTCAGTGCCCTGGTAGCAAGCGCATGGGGAAGGTAGGTTCCGTATGTCCACTCGAGAAGCTCTGCGTGCTCTTCTCTTCCTAAGGCCACTGACCATGAGCCGAATTCACGCGCCACCCCCTGCGGGAGTCTTTCAGGACCAGATGCAGGTAACAGTGCGTATACTTTACCGGAACCCTGCGCTGAAACCACCCCGGCAGTTACTTGGATCGTGCTCGGCGTTGAGATCGAGTCGACGACGACGTCATAAGGTCCCTCCGCAACCAACGCCTCTAGGAGGGCTGCATCACTTTTCGTGTGGTCGATCACCTTGACGGCGCCAAGTTTGGAGACGTAGGCTTCGTGTTTGGGTGAAGTGGTGGTGACGACATTGTATCCAGCCTGGCTGACGTATTGCACCGATAGACTCCCCACGCTGGACGTACCTCCGTATATCAATATCTTCTTGCCCTTCGCAATTGCGATACCTTTGGTAACCGGCTTGTCTAATCCCAAACTTGCCGTGAACAACCCGACAACCGTGCCCAGACTGCCGATCAGACTGACAGGTATGCTAAGGTCGACGCTATCTGGAATCTTGCTCGTTGTAAGGGTTCGGGCCACCACGTATTGTTGAAAGGCACTGTGTTTGTCTCCCGATGCAGTTGGGCTAGCGCCCTTCGCCGCAGCTACCCTGTCGCCAACGGCAAAGTTAGTGACCAGAGCACCGACGGCTACAACCGTTCCCCCGAACGTGGAGCCAAGAACGATTGGATATTGGAGTGGGAAGATCGCCGACTTGGCAAGCTTCGCGTCGATTGGTGCGAGTGCAATCAGCTCGTTTCTGACAAGAAGCTCGCGAGGACCTGGCGCAGGGGTTTCGATCGCCTGTACCCTGACGGGCGCCTTAGCGTACTGAACTACGGCAGCCGAATGCGACATAACAATAGTTGAGAAGGTCTGATGAATGCTCTTGCGGGATGGCTTGTAGGATAATGCAGCAGACGGGCAAGGGCATCGAGATGCGGCTGCGATGCAAAGCATTGCTCTGTGTACTTGCAGGCCGTCGCCTCTATAAGTAGGCAAACGCCGAACGTTGCGCGCTATGACGCAAAGCTCTCCCCTTCGCTTTCGGTCGCTATGGTGGACAGTACTCTCTGTGATACATCAATCGGGTTACTGCGAAGTCCGCATTATTGTCCACCATGACCTGCTCGGTAAGCAAGCTTACAAAGGCTGTCGGCGTAGCTTAGCCACTCGGCATCTCCGGCCTCCGCCAGGACCGATGGACTCGATGGCCATTGCTGTACTCTGTGCAACACGCAAGCAAATCTGCCACGCCGAGCTTTCAGGCCCGATATATTGTCAGGACCTATCTTTCTCTGCCGGTGAGTGAACAACTTCCGTGGTCACGGTCGCTCGGGCATGCAACCCAGGGGTGACAGGACGGCCTCGCGGACGTCCGCCAGTAGGAATTGGTCGCAGTCTTCCTCGGGAGATCACGGATGGGTTACGCTGAAACGTTGTCCAGATTCCAAGAGACCATGAGCGTCACGTCTCGTCGGCTTCGAGTCTCACCAAATGTATCTTGGCAAAGAAGTACATGGGACGTTGTTGGAGAGCTTTAAGTCACATTACTATGGCATGATGAACTATGCAGCACCTCCAGCGCGCTCGAAAGACAAGCGTGCTATCAATGAGGCCCTATTCCTTCATTCCGACAGAAAGGATCGCCGTAGCTAACGAATCCAGAGTATAAGCTTCCAGATACTCTCTCACGCTCCTGTGTCTCAGGCACGAATACGAGGAGGTCAATGCAGTCGGCCCCACGTGTGTCTGGCCATTTAGGCTGTAATACTGGTAGAACTGTGCATCGAATCCATCAGCTCGTTGTGACAGTCAAACTGGCGGGCTGAAGAGGTACCTACGTTGGGAGCCAAGCCATAGGGTCCTAATCCTTTTCTACTGCATCCATTCTAGCTTTGAGGTTGGATAAAGAACCTAGTCTTTTGGCTACCGGCGCCTGTCTATACACTTCCTTAAAGACCTCCGCTATTCCTCTTGAGCTTATCCTGTCTCCAACGACTGTATCGCGCCTCCGGCCATGTGATCCAACGGTCGTCGCTGGGTATACACAGACACCAAGATTTTTGCGCGCCAGTCGCGTCTTTGTCAAGCGCAACTTCTGCAATAAACTCTTCAGCATTTTAGTAACTTATAAGCTCCTATACCTTGTTACCTATGCCCTAAAAAGAAAGTAAAACCTCTTGCTAGTTTAAAATGCCAAACTATAAGGTTTGGAAGGTATCTAGGAAAGCGCCAATTGCAATGTAAACACCCTAAAATGCTCTCTCCCTATAGACACTTATAGAATTGCTTTATAGGGTCTTTTAAAGGAAGCTAGCTGTATTCTAACTTTGTATAGTCAAGCGTATAATTGCTTGCTAAGAACTATAGGACTTTTGCCTCCTTAGCTAGGTTAATTAGTTGCTTCTATGCTTTAAATATAAAGGAGTTGTCTCCTATAAGAGCAGAGATAACAACATCTGCCCCTTTTGTAAGCTAGTGTACTGCGTCAGCGTTAGTTGCGAGATGCTTAAATTGCGACTGCCAGCTTAGCTCTGTCTCTGACAAGGCCCTGTACCTGTACAACGGGCCTCTTGAGCAGCTCCTGCACGGCACATCGACCAGAGCGTCCCGAGGCGCCGGCGACCGCAACTGTGAACGGCATCGGGTATATTGGAAAAGATGGAATCGCTGTAGCTCTGGACGACGAAAGGACTGCAAATGGTGTCTGCATGGCCGAGTAGAGCCCATAGTTTCACGCTTGCCTACCTGCCATTCTCTTCGTTCGCATACGGAGCTACGCATGCATCGCCATGGGAGACTAAGTTGGTATTTGTCAGCCATCACAGGTTGTTCGTACTCAACGAGAAGAGAACCAGCTTGCGGGTTTGTAAGCCATGGAAGTGAGTCGTCTTGGAGACTGGGTGGTAGACACCAAAGACCAAGTCCGAAAGGGCGAGTTCGCAACAAGGAATTGCGCGAGACCGAGGCTAGGTCTCGAGGCTGGCCAAGCATTCCGTCCACCAAGCACTTCCTGTCCAAGCCTGCGCCTTACGTTACCGGTACCGGTCCGTGCACTCAATGCGCGGGCGTCCAACCATCGCGCGCTCCGGCGAGCAGGTCGCCAAAAACAGACGACAACAGCGAGAATTTTACCTTTTGGACTTAACGCAACTTCTCGCGCGCAGACGTCCACTAGATACGCTGTTTACACTAGTCAGCAATCAGGAGCAGCGCCCGCTGCTTTTGAGACGTTATGGCGACACCGTGGCCTCGACGCTCGACACGGCAAAGCCCAATTCGCAGGCACGCTACATGCCTCAGCACTTTTCTTCACGATGTATTGCACCTTGCCCAGCGCATCGGCAGCCGGTCCATGCCGACAGACATCGTCAGCGACTTTGTTCGCGGCTCATCAACCTTCGTCTTGAAGATACCGAGTGTGGCAAGCTAGGCGATGTCACGAACACGGTCTCATCGATGATTGTGCCGTGCGATAGCCAAAATATTGACTGAGCTAGGGCGCTGGAATGACACAACAACAGACACACGCTCGCCTCAATATCCTGTATCTGCAACACGCGCAACCAATCGTGTGGCATCGGGGCATGGCGGCCCGCACTAAAATGTCAAATTTGGTGGAAATTGTCGTCTCTTCTTGGGACTCTTGTAAAAACAAATGGTCCGGTGCGAGCTGGAGTCGGGAAAGTCAGATGCAACAAGAAAAAAGGCTTCGCAATTAGAACGATGCAAGGGCCAAGCAGAATTGACAAGGCACCGCACCCCAAGGATTGATCAGGAAGTCGCTTAGATATGGCAATTGTAAGTGGAGGACGCTCTAGGATTGTATTTGAGCGGATGCTCTCTCGCCCCGCATCATCTATGCAGCAGCCAGTCGAGCCATACGGGAGCTGCTATCGACTGCGCCATATCCCCCACTGGCTAATCAAATGTGGGTTTGACGTAGCGTGATCGGATGTTTAATTGCTATGCTAAGCCTGAAGCTCGGAAAAACTGGCTCTGCTTACCGTTGACGGCAACGGCAGCCATGCAGGAAGAACTCCTTCCCATGTTGTTATGAAAACAATTTATTGCTTCTGACATGCTACTCGCACGCGATCTGCAAGTCGAAACCTTCAGATGCTGTCTGCTTTCAGCTTCTGGCATTAACTTACACAATACACATTGGCTACTGTACTTACAAGAGGCAGGGTTAGACCACGGTGAGGGACAGCGGCTTCCACTCTGTATTATGAAAGGTTTAGGGCGTAACCTTTATGTGCTCGACGGGGAGAGGGCGAGCAGAATCGTGGTGGATAGGCACTGCCTGCGGTGGTGTTATCTCCACACACGCGAGAAAGGGGGGGCGGGAGGACGCTATCCCACATAAGACAGGCGCACGAGTGACCTCATCAACAGCCAGCACCAATTACTGTCTTGTGTACACACAGATTGACATGATACAGTAACAGCTCCCATGTTCTATTCAGAGACAAACTGGAGGCTGCATATCTTACCTCTTCGGTCCGTAATCCTTGACACCGTGTGTTGCTAACCACAGTACCCGCGCGGTGGATTTGGAGGCCACCTATACTATGGGAACAGTTGTAAGGCCACTCGGGTTCAGGGACCAAAAACCCAGTAAATATCACTATCAATATGAACCAATATGAACAGAACTAGCTTCTGACTGTCCCTGTCGCTCGCTTGCGTCACGATAGCCTCCCTTGCGGAGTTTATGCACCTCGCTGACGGACGTCGCAGTCTAGTTGGGCCGTAAGCTTTGATAAAACATTTTTGCACATCCGCAGAGGGACTAGTGCCACTCACGCCCAACTGAGCAACAAGCGTGTAGGCATCTATCCTGGATTGCAATAGCTGAACCAGAACCTTTACTCTCCACATCGGATACTAGGAGCGCGCCTCCCATGCACTCCGGGACCCAGCCAAGGATGTTTTTTTTGAGAATGTGTAGTGAGAAGGGTGCAACATGCCTTGTCAAACTCTTATCAACGGCCGAGGGAATCAGTTGTCTAGATACGCCAATGCAAGTTATTGGCGGAAGAGTGGGGCAGCCTCGAACGCGTCTAAACTTGGGTGGCTTACAGCGTGCAGCACTGCTTTCGACTTTATTGATCCAGCTTATCGGTCTTTCTTCGACCGGGATGGATGCTGTGGTGGTACAAGAGGGAAATCTAATCTTTTCGCTTTGCACTACAATTATCCCTGATAATGACCCCCAAGATCGCCATCGTGTACTATTCTATGTACGGCCACATCAAGCAATTGGTATGCGTCAAGTGCTGGGACCGAGCTTGAAGCTCAACTTCCGGTTTACCACCATGGTACTGCTGCTTACCATGTATCGCAAGCAGACGCTGAGTTGAAAGGTATCCGAGAGGCTTGGGGCGATGCCTCGCTTTTCCAGTATGTAGTATGCACTTGTCAACTGCGACCCAGCTGCGACACTTCAACGTTGCCATCTAGAGCCGCCACTTCCTACGGTTGTATGCCTGTTCTGTCGAATAGCAAGCTAAAAATGCAATTAGAATCGAGGAAACC
The DNA here is from genome assembly GCA_028584115.1 of Stagonosporopsis vannaccii. Lineage (NCBI taxonomy): Eukaryota > Fungi > Ascomycota > Dothideomycetes > Pleosporales > Didymellaceae > Stagonosporopsis > Stagonosporopsis vannaccii. The sequence goes on along the minus strand of VWXS01000103.1, from coordinate 17,440 downwards.
CTCTTTCAAGAGGTTCTCACCAAGATGTACGTCCCGGCGAAGGCCGACGTGGCCGTTCTCTCCGACCCCGCTCAGCTCGAAGAGTTCGATGGCATTCTTGTTGGTATTCCTACCCGATACGGAAACTTCCCTGCTCAGTCCAAGACCTTTTGGGATAAGTCTGGCAAGCAGTGGCAGCAAGGTTCCTTCTGGGGCGAAATATGCTGGAGTCTCAATCTCCACTGGCACTATAGGCGGAGGACAAGAAAGCACAGCGATTGCCTCCATGTCGACGTTGGTGCATCACGGCTTCATCTTCGTGCCATTGGGATACAAGACGGCATTTGGTAAGCCTATCGTCTTGGGAAGGAGCAATTCACTAAATAAAGCAGGCCCACTCGCCAACCTCGACGAAGTCCACGATGGCTCTCCCTGGGTCGCTGAAACGCGACCGTTCGCGCCAGCCCACACCACTACTCATACACGTGATTGGCTTGGGTTGCTTGCGGCTCTTCATCCGTTCTCCCTCAATTTCCAAAGTCACCTAGTATCGGCAGCAAGAGTAGAGATCTTACCTGGCTTTATTTCTGTGTTTGAGTAAGGAGAGCCTCCGTGTGAGGACTGTCGCCACTGCAGTACTTCACAGGGCAACTCGTGCTTCGTGCAGTTCGCTGTCACACCAGTGTTCACACAATGCGAACATGCTCAACCAGCTCGATAAAATTCCTCGGTCGTAGGTGCGAGCCACCATGGTTTCAAGCCCGAAGGAGGCAGACGATGCGAGGGTGCATATGAAGGAGCGAGAGGGGCATCTGCCGCACGGTTGAGCGCGGGAGCTGCAAGTGTGGGATCGTAAGAAGAGTGCGTATTTTCTTGTATTGTTTTAGCATCATAGCTCAGCTTGTATTCATATCCTTGCACGACACGGTTAGCAACACAATTTAGATTCATGCATGACCGCGCTTGGCCTGCGACAGCATCTGGTGGTTGGTAGGATCTACTGCATCGAGCGAACCTGTCCTCCTGTAATACACATGATGGGGGAACTATGTGTTGCCAGCTAGCTCAGACGGTTCATAGACTTGACAGCGCGCATGACTATCAGCCTAGCCTGAGGTCACTTTTCCTCATGGGAAGAAGTAGTTGATCTTCTGAGCGGTGACACGACTTTTGAACGTCGACAGGCGGGACAGCATCGCCTGTCTCTATTTACATCGCCACTACCACTTGCCTATACTCTATGCATATCGAGCCTTAATCATATCGGCTGCTTTCTCGGCAATCGCGTACAGCGTTGAAGTCAAGTGGCCGCAGACCTGGAACGGCACAACGGAAGCGTCGACAACGCGGACGTTGCCAGTGCCGTAGACGGTAAGATTCGAGTCAACCACACCACCAAGCTCGTACGGCAACATGGCAGCTGTGGCAATGTAGTGGAAGTTCGAGCGATCTGTAATGTTGCACTGTCGTCAGCTCGAGAGTCACTTTAGTAGACCCATTGCGGCGGACTTACACGTTGGATTCAGCCAATTCTCCCAATAGGCGTCAGACGCATTGTCCGGCACCGTGTCCAGCCCAGGGGTGACCTCGCCGGAGAGTGCCTCGGAGAAGGGCGTTGTGTTGGCAAAATTCCTCGCCATCTTGGCGGTCGCAATCTGCTGACAGATATCAAAGTCCAGCATAACGTAGTTAGAGTTAATTTAGGCCAGCGCAGAAGCGTAGCAGAAGCGTTAGTAGAGTTGATATGGATGCTGCCACACAAGAAGGGAAGAAGGCCCCAGTACTTAACTGTGATAGGCCCCGTTGCGGAGTGCGAGACAATGATTTTAGAAATCAGAATCTTGTTTTTTAAGATAAGATCGTGCTGCATGCGAAACATCTTCTCGGTCATAGATTGGTTGATAGTGCCACTGGCGTTGGCTGTCTTCTCCGCGTAGTCTTTGATCGAGTTAGTGACGCTCGCGTTGAAGGCTGCAAGGTCGTCCCCGAACACGTTATCTTCATTAAAGTAGGCCGCATAGCCAGCAAGGCCTGTAAAGTTGGTACTGTTGTTGGTGGTGTAGAACATATCCGTGGTGGTCTGGTCTAGCAAGTTCTCGCCAACAAATAGTAGGTCATCGACAACATCAATGCCGTGCTCTTGGAGAATGCTATAAGCATGGTCAGCCTCTGTCTAGATGCTTCTATATCTGCTAAAGTACTTACAATAGGTTCCCAACGCCAGACTGCTCAAGAAGCTAGGGAGATCGGAGACTAGCAGCCAAGAGTATGACCTCGCGGTTGGCCCGGATCATGCTCCTTGTGCCGTTGCACCCTAAGAAGACAAAGCTGCTTGCAGTTCGCCTAGAGTCTTAGTTGTCTAAGTCTGGATGCCGGATAATTCTTTCTGCAAAAGATTCCAGGTAGATGTCAAGGTTAGGCCGTTTCAATACGGGCTAGTAGTAGGCTCTTCCTGCATTTTCTCTTACGTTGCTCGCTCGCTCAATAGTTCTTAGGAAGACTGTTAGGCCTCGCATAGATCCTGCGTTCGACTCTCTATTAACTAGAGGACCCAGCGCTCTAAAAGTCTAGTTGATAGATAATATAACCTCCTTGCCAATTATATATTCTGTCCAGCCAACAGCTAAAGGGCTGGACGTGCCATAAGTCTCAGCGTCGAACAAGGCATCGTAGAGGAGCTGGGACGCGCTTAGTAGCTTGACATACTCGCTCTTCTTGTAGTAAGGCATTGAGCTCTCCTAGCTCTAGCCTAGATTCCTAATTTGTCCCCAGGCATTAATCTGCGCAGCTTCTGCCTGCAAGTATGTCATGCCTATTACACGCGCTTGTCAGAGTCGCAACTTAGCTGGAGGTCTAGTTTAGTGGACAAACTACTAATGTTGCTTGTTCCTCTAAGAGCCTTGCCTGCGCGCAGGACTTAGGGGGCATTTCCTGCATAGGTCTGGGGAACGCTCTCGTACTGCCAGTCAACAGCAGTGCCAAATGCGTTCCTATACTTAGACATATTAGTTATGTTAGGATTGTAGAGCTTAAGGCCTCTAGCTTTAACAACTGCAACAGATACGTCGTAGTCTTCAGAAAGGCGATTGGCAACTACAAGACCCAACGTCCCTCCGCCAACAACGATATAGTCATATCGCGGGCTATGGGCCCAAGCATCTCCTACGCGTTGGGAGGCGGCCAGCACTGCAGATAACAAAAGAACAGCAGGAAAGGCGACATGCATGGTTGAAAAGTTCGGCAGGAAGGTTGAGTGGAAGAAGCGGATGGATGTTAGATGCCAGGTCAGGGCCAGCGACTGTTTCTTATTGGAAGTGACGGAGCGCATTTGCGCAGCTATCAAGGAGGAAATGAGAGGAGAATGTTCTGAAAATTCTCCAGTGACGCACTGCCACTGCGTCGAGATCACGCCTCCCTGCAAGCACAAATGAGGCGGATCTTGCTGTCAATGTGGTTGTTAATAAGCAATTTCTAAGCCAACTACAAGCCTTGCAATACTGCCATTGTGCAGGCTCGGCGAGCGCGATTTCTTTGGCCGAAGTGCCGGGCAACCGTCAAAACGACCGAGCGGTGTCATCTTTGTTGCCTTGCAATACACCATAAGACGGCACTAGTAGCTCGTCCGGTTCTGAATTCACGTATGGATGTAATCGACCGCCGGCATCGCGGGCACTGCAGGCACAACATGCGAATACCGCAATGTGTGCTGCTGGCTCGAGTGGGTCTCCGGCTGGCGGTCCTACAGTGCGACCATCTACTCGTTGAATGAGGAATCGTTGCTTTACGGGCGGCTGGAGGTTTGTGAGCTGCTCTTGAGAGGAGCGTCATGCAAACCGTCGCTGCGATGCCACTTCCCCTTGAGTCGCTGACCACGATCGTCAGCACCAGGCCAAGTTTGCTAAGGTCTCTGCGGAATTCCGCAGTATCACTTTCCCTGCTAAGCCACTCCGGCGGTTACTCCTGTAGGAACAACCGACACCAGAAGAATCCTGCCGAGAAGGTTGGAGGTTGGTAGGGTTCTCTTCCCTGTGGGCATATGAAGCTCCCGAGAGTGCCAGTCACTCGTCCTTCCAGCGGCGCAAAAGGGGCGAATCTGAGCGCTTTGCTAACTAGACAACCTAAAGCGTTCCCGCACCGTTCGACTTGAACCCTTTCTGCGGCACAAATGACTCGTTTGTCCGCGGGGCTCTTACAAGCGTTTTGACTGCGCCGGTCAGAATCGCTTGCCGGGCCGTACATGGAGCGTTGTACGGCGGCAGTTTAACGAGCGCACAAAGTAGATGACATTGTTTCATGGACCCGTATTAGTCGTATCTACACGACTCCAGACCAGGTCTATCGCCTTTATAGACACTTACGTATCTACGTACGGCCACACTTCCGGCCCGACCTTGTAATCGCCATCGACCTGTCATCTCGCTGTTATCCTAGTCATACGATAGGCACACGACGGCCACATTTGCTTGTGGTCTCTGTTCGTGAAACAATTGCAAAGAAAAAAGCTCTTTAGCCCAAGGCTCTCCAGATGATCGTTGACAGAAAGAACGTTGCATACGCATTCCATGTACAGCGCGAGTAGCCAGATGTGGGCCTGGATAGTCCACAGCTTGTGGCAATAGCTAGCCTTGAAGTGTGCGGCCTGCATCTTGGGAGCGGGACAGCGACGTGCCCCGACATTCCTACCCGCTCGTCCACGGTCGAGTCATTGATCCACATCGGTCAGCAAAGTGCGCTAACGAAAGGGCGAAAGCTCGGTTCAGATAGTGAGCAGGAAGCTCGTCAGAGGCCATGGTGCTTGGCTTTCTGTGCGGTTGACGAGCTGCTTATAAAAGGTGCCTCGTAGCTGCAGGACACTCGTCCATAGCACTGTTACCATAGAACCCACCACGATCCGCTAGACTCTATTACATCTCTTGCAAAATGAAGCTCGCTGCAGCTCTGACGGTATTGACCATTGGCATATTCAAGATAGTGTCAGGCGATGGTAGAAGACTCTTTCGCAATCAAAATTCCAACACCGCTAAACACGCATAGCTGTTCCATGGGAGCGGATTGACAAGAATGACGCTGTAAGGTGCCACCATGTCCCAAGGCCAAAATGGAACTGACATTTTGCCTAGCTGCTGCTCATTCTCGACCTCCAGGTCGGCCTCTACCAGCTTGCTCGCGACTGGGATGCCACGCTGTACCGTGAGAACATCATGGCCCACGCCGAGCTTGGCAAGCTATTTGACCTGCCCGTCGTCATGACCACTTCTGCCGACACTGGTCCAAACGGTCCTCTTCCCAGAGAGATCCTGCAGATGTACCCCGACGCTCCTCTTGTTCGTCGGCAGGGCGAGGTCAAGTCAGCACCCCTTTCACGGCGATGTCCGCTACTATGCTGGTAACTAACGAAACTCAAGCGCCTGGGACAATCCAGACTTTCGTGCAGCCGTGAAGGCAACAGGAAAACGGCAAATCATCGTCGCCGGTATTACCACGGATGTTTGCACGGCCTTCCTCGCTCTGTCCCTTCGCGCAGAAGGCTACACTGTCTTCGCCAACATTGAAGGGTCTGGTACCACTACTGATCTCATTCGCGACACTGCCAACTCTAGAATGGAGAAGGCTGGCGTTCAGCTTGTCTCTCTTTTCAGCATCGTCTGTGATCTCATGCGGGACTGGCGGGCCTCTCCAGGTGCCGCCGAGGTTTTGCCTTATCTTGACCGGCATATGCCCGTCTATGGTATGCTTGCCCGTGGGCACGCTGCGGCAATTACGAATGGCACGGTCATACCTGGCAAGGCTCAGCTGATCGTTGGTAAGAATGGTACATGGGCCATTTAAGTGTCAGGGGCACATTCGAGTGGTCTGCAGGATGGAATCAAGGGGATGTAGCAGGAATTCTCCCGGCGCTTCTGCTCTTTTGCTCTTGTGTTATTCTGCTCTTCTGCTCTCCTGGAAGGTTTTTGGAAGATTCGGTCTAGGGAAATGCGACTGTGCAAGCACATGGCGACGAGGAGATGAAGTGCATCTTGTCGCGATACCCCGCAAGAACTTCACCACTAAATCTGGCCCTTGTACGGCTTTGTAGCTTGAGGAAGCCAGAATGATTTCCCAACATCTGTGTTGCTCCTGATTCTTGCCATTCCGTGAAATCTTCCAGATCTGACAATGTCCCACTGCTTGTTGTAAACAAAGCGTTGTCGCTCGACAGCAACAGTCAAGCTGTTACTGCTGGAAAACCTAGGTGGTGCCATCCCTAATAGGCCGCTCTTAGCCCGAGTTGCGGTAAACGGCATTAGATCGGCCTTAGCAGTGCTCGACATCAACACTTCTTGTGCGAGTAAGCGCCTTTTGTTTTCCAGTCTCATCGTCCATTCACAAGCCCGTGTAGAGAGCCACGTCATGCCTCTAGAGCAGGTTGGTCGATCACAATACCGGTTGCGTGAGCCCACTATGGTGACGTGAAAATCTATCCTACTGTATTCTACCGGCTCCGGATTCGACTTATGCGACAACGTGCACGCTTGCACCAGCTTGGTACGACACTATTTTGATGAATGGACAGCAAAGCTTTGGTATTCTAGTCTTTGAAGACTCAATCCTATTTCCTCTGTAGCCAATAAATGGACAAAGTCTCACATGCTCTGCAAACTCCGACATCCGAGATACATTTGTCTCTATAGTGTGCATGTTCGAGGCCACCGGGACTAAGCGCAAGAAAGCTGAGACCTGGGTGAAAGATAGGATTGAACGTCAACATGCTCACCAGCGCGCTCCGCCTCAATTGCCGAGAGCGGCTCTTCAGTGAGACCTAGGGCGTGCATTGCTCGACAGCAAGCTTGAAGTCAGCCAAGAAGCGCCACATCCCAGCTTCTCTCCACCCCTTCTCTTTCCACGAGTTCGCACTGGACGGGTAGAATTCCAGCACGTCTAGTAAACTTCGGTCATGAGCAATGATCACTAGAACATTTTCATTTGCATCAAACTCGGTCAGTTTGTCAACGGTCTGCAGTGTTGCGGGGAGGTCTTGCAGAAATTGTGGCTTGTTCTTTACTCTGTAGAACGGCTCTGCGAGTGACTTCTGAGGGTGGATTTGTTTGAACAAAGACCCTGGACAGAAACTGCTCTGGGCAAACGGCGGGTTTGCCAGAGGAGATGGGGAAAGTGTGGCAGGCATGGGAAGATACGGAGTTGGCCGGAACTGACCACAGTGATGACAGGCATCACCGCCCATGAAGATAAAAGTGGTAGGCGTGGTGCGGGCAAGCGCACAGATGTGCCCTACTGTGTGCTGTGGGTCAATCGTCAGTATCATCGCGTAGCTGGCAGTGAGTTCCCTCGAACGCTTTCGGCGCGGCTAAGTTGCAGGATCACTCACACCTGGTGCGTTGAGAAGATAGAAGCTACCATCTCCAAAATAATCCAACGCGTCAAAACGTCCAATCTTCACGGACGTCTCCTTTGTAAAATCCAGCTCGCGGAGGGTGCGGTTCCTGCCAACGTTAACACCTAGGCACGCTCGCTACTGTAGAGAACTGACTTGTAGTCCGTCTCTAAGATCGGGCTGTTTTCGTTCGCTGGGTAGCCGGGAATGAGTGCTGCAGAGAAGCCCGGTCCGACGACTAGCTGCGTGTTGGGTGCAAACCGCGAAGTGTCACCTACGTGATCAAAATGCCAGTGGCTAGATTTCAGACTGGTCAGAAAGAGCTTGGCTGTTGTCCGGAGCATTCAATACCTCCAGATGACAGCGTCGACCTCTTCCCTGCGAATACCACCCTCTTCTAGAGCATCGATAACATCCTTGTCTCCATTCACCTCTACACCTGCAGCCCCAAACTGTGTCAGTATTGCCGGCGCGAAGTTCTTCCAGTCCTTCCGGATCCCAAGATCGAAGATGAGTTTCTTGCCTGACTCATGTTCAATGAGAAAAGGGTAGGCTGGCGAGTTGGATAGGACCTCGTGGCCGGGAATGGTGGGCTCCATGAAGAAGGAGGCAGGCGCATTAAGTCGCGTGCCACTGTCGATGATTCGTACAGTCACGCTGACTGATGAGTTCGGTATGTGGAGGTTTGGTGGGTCTGTAGCTTGATAGCCCATGTTGCGTGCTGTGCTCTGGATATCGATGAAGGAAATACAGTTCCGCTGCCTTTCAATCGTGATGGGCCTCAACGCCTTAAGAACGCCTCGAAATGGACGTGAGCGTGGATTCGTCTCTGAGTGCGATTTGAAATCAATAGGATGGGGTCCTGTAATGTTGCTGCTGATTAGTGATCTACTTATCTGGTAGTTGACCGCGAGCGGAGTTCCGCCAAGGACAACTCAAGCGGACAGCAAGAAGGGCCGATGGTGAAGCTGCTGCAGGCTTCAGCCTCATGACCATTGAGGCTACGCTTTTATGACGACAGGATAAGTTTTGGGCAGCGCACCGAGGCAGGCTCAGACTATCTGTCAATCTGTTGTTCTGCTTGTGTTCGCCACGCTTCCTAGGGCCAGGGCTGACAGACTACGAAGCGTCCTCCTCACTCAAAGCTATCCTACCCAAATGGCGACCGCATCGCCAAAGACAATATCTCCTGTTTTCTCTCTCTTGGAGTGTTCCATTCAAACCTTCTGCCAGCAATGTCTCCACGGGTGAGTGTTCCCTCTCCTCCCAAGCAATGAACGAGTCATCTTCAGCCCTTCTGAGCATTACACGTCTAGTCGAGCACTGCAATAGTAATAGCATGCAGGCGAGCTTGACAGTCGCGCTCTCTCGATCATCGACGCTTTTGTGTGAATTGCCGCTCCACAACACCCTACGCTTTCCACACTGCGTTCCATGCTCGGGTGTGAGTTTGCTGCGGAGCAGGCTGACGTTTCAGGAAAGTCACAAGGGACGAATACAAGCCAAGACAGGCGCTACCGGCTGTAGGACCGCTCGGATCTTCTAGTAGGTAAAGCTTCGACGTTGCCAAGGCAATCCGCAATGAGCAGACCGGAGCTCCAAAGGATGCGCAAGTAGGATAAATCTCGATCCCCTGGCTTCTTCGTTGCTCAAAAGATGAGACCAGCCAGCATCAGATCACAACAAGTGACTTATCGACGGTGATCGCCCTTGACCAAGGCGCCATCAGGTATTGAAGGTCAAAACTTCACGCTTGTGCTATCGATGCGCGCACGGGCTTGCTGCGACATCAGCACGGCATTGCTCTTCCTGTGTTCGAACCCTATGATGATATCGTTGAAGCTTTGACGGCACCCTTTCCACGTGCGACATCCTCCCAAATATTAGACTTTGCGCATCCTTGCAAGCTGCCATTGCTGACCTTCACACATTCACAACTGCGCTGCCGTGGTGGATAGCCGGCCGAGATGTGCTTCTACCATCGTAGCGGTCACAAACGAAATGCACTCTGCGATCCGGTGGGTTCTGGTTTCCTCGCCGCTCACATGCTTCAACATGACTTTTTTGCACGCATCCAATCAAGGCCGCAAAGTGCTTCCCTGAGCTGTCGTCGAAACATGCGACAACATTCTCCAAGTAACCTGACAGCCTAAAAACTTCCACTGCGGTACCGATGCAGTGTTTTTTTAACCAAAGGGGGATATTATGCTGTGTAAAAGACACCGCGTCAGCTTTTTTACCACGCAAGTTAGGGTGATTTACCTAATTTCCAGGCATTTTACACGATTTCCCTGCATATTTTACCTAAATGAACCTTTCTTCTGTGTAAATAACACTGCAACGCGGTGTTATTTACCCGATTTTGTACCGTAGTGTTCCCTTCGTCTTCGCGATGACAACTTCTCTGCTGCCAGTTTCAAAATCCTATTACGTATCAGTATATTGGCGGATTCACCGGGCTGCAAAGTACCTCAAGACTCCTCCAGTCCACAGTGCTAGCAAATGATCCTTCCGTCGGTCCAAGACCCCACCCGCTCCATCCCTGAATGTTCTCCTTTTCTCGCATCATCCCCTCAACGCGCTTACTCCAGTAAGCATCGACATCTACCTGGCGGCTAGGCCTCCAGGTAAAGATCTGCGTCAGTCCATGCCTTGAAGAGCTCTCTGACCTTGCGCGCCTGTCGCCCAACAGGAACAGCATAGGCATTGATCTATGCGATCCAAGTGGCATCATCACCCGAAAGAAGTCTCGAGAAATCAGCGAGTTTGGGAAGAACGTAGTGAAGCTCTCTATCCAATTCCACTCTAAGCCGTGCTTAGCCAGCAAATCTATGGCCAGCGGAGATGCGCATTCGACGTACCAATTTCCAAGAACCCGCGGTATTCATGCGGTACATCTGTATCGTCAACCCGAAGAACGTGACCAAAGCGAGGCGTCAGGATACCATCGATCTTGTCCAAAGCTTTCGTATTTACACGTACAGCTTCGAAGGCACTCTGCGCCACCTCGGACTTGAAATGTATGAACAGGATCTCGTTCACGGACATGATTTTCTTTAGCAGACACATACGTTGAATGTCAACCAGATAAGCATAATGCCTGCGACCACCGTTTGTACACTTGCTGAGTCTGAGCCTTTCGACGGCCCGAAACGATCTGGATTAAGGCATGGCTAAAAGGGTGCAATAAATCAGCAATCTCACGTCCAGCACATGCATTAAGATGGATGGGGTCTTGCGTAATTAGTCAGATTCGGAGTTCCGCCAGTTGGCGCGGGCTGCAGCACGTCGACGAGCAAAGTCAGCGCTCACCAAACCCGATACAGCTAGTCTTTCCTCCGCTCGGAACGACCGCAAAAGCTTGGCTCCGTCCGCATGCAGAACCGTCATGGTAAGAGTTGTACGGCGGGCCGGGTATCTCATACCTAGGGTATCACTAATGCAATCGGCTGACGCCCGAGCGTCGTCGATCGCCCTGTTATGTCGCTTAGCGCGTGCTAGCACGGAGTGGATAGCCTTGCGATTTGCAGGGGTTGGCCTCGCCATACCTGTGCCGGAGCAGTGGTTTTCCGAGTCGCTGCATGCAACAACTTTAGCGCATCCTGTGCTCTGAACGGACACAGGCACTTGTAAGATTGTGACAAGTTCAGGACAGAGCGAGACAGCAAAACAAAGCCTAAAAGTCGAGGTAAAACCAAGCTCATAAGAGGATCCTATGTCAGACCTCAGATCTTTTGGGTTGAAGCAAAGACTGGGACCCGTCCTATCGTCAGGTAGGTCTCCCGGCCGTCATTTCACAGTCGTAGCTTCACTGCATTTCATCACAAGAAAGGACAAATGATCCTTAGCAGAACTACATAGCCTTCCAGTGCGGAACGTGTGCATCCGTTAAATTACAAGAAGTCATAACTTTGCCTGAGCGCTTACCTCCATATTTGCAGTCTTACGCGTTCAAAGAGAAAGGATTGTCGCGGCTTCAGCTTTACGTCTCTCCCGTAGATAGAGTACTCCTGTAGCGCGCATAAAGCACTATTCCTCAAATCGAACTATTGCACTCTAAATATGTCCGCACAATGTGAGGCTCTGTATTGCTTTTGAGATACCCTCCATCATAGTATTTGGTCGGGCTTCCCGTGACGTCATTAGTATCGAGTCTTGATTGAGTGGATCTGGCAGACCTCCACACTTCCCCGCCCCAGGACCAAAGCAAGCGATGCATTTTCTGGCCAACGCCCTATCCACACTACCCTTTATGTATTCATTTTCGTGCGTGGAGGCTTTACTCATGCCATACTAACATCCGCTTGGTGCTCAGCCTTGCCAGTAAGGATCTGTGTAATCGTACTTTGTGTAGAAGTCTCCACCATTACACGGTCACTCTGGGCTGTAAGGGGTCCCCTCTCAACATTGTGATGTGCGCTCACCGGTCCCTTAAGGAACTCATGGGTCCTCAGGCAGCCTAGAGCACTATCGTCCCATGTGTTGAGGGAGTGGTGCCTCTCAAGCACAATCGGACTGGTCTGAGCAGAGCCACGCGAAAGCCTCTCCACTCACTAGGCGCAACGGCACGCCTGTTCGAAGCAACGCTTTTGCGAAGCCGCGGTATGACGAGATGCCGCCGTCGTTGCGCCTGATAGCAGCTCACATTACACAACACAGCTGCATAGGAACGTAGTGGAGGGTATCATAGGATTGAAGCTTAAGAGGAGTTCAAAAAACACATCGTAGGCCCTGGGGGCATGAAGTTAAGCCACTGTATACGACATTTGAATGCTAGGGGGAAGGCTCAAGGTATTGATGAATCTCTTCGCTAACTTAGCATTGACACATGCTTCAAGTGCTCCTTTACTCCCTGGACTGTCAAATTTGAGTCTCAGTCGGGTGCGCCCGCCATACTGTGCTGAGTGCAGCTAGCATACGTCATGTCAGCCTAAGGCACCCGGACTGAACCTCGCAAGTACCATAGTTGGAGAACGCTTATGCCTCTAGCAATGAATGAGGACTTCAGCGATCTAGCTGATATGGTTAAGCGTCGGGCGGATGTAACATGTCAGCTAGTTGCAGAGAGCCACAATATCGCCGGCCCGAGGCTGTTCATATTCAGTGCAGCGAAAAGCTCGGCCCGAGCATGCACGAGAAATGCAGGCATAAGGGGATTCGGCATTACTGTCTAACTTGGCTATTTGACGCACGTAAACTTGCCAGCATGATTCGACAAATACAGTTCTGGAACAGGTTGGCAATTTGAATGACTGCGATGCCCAGGGCTTGGCGAAGATCTTGCAAGGCGACGTTTGGTCGTCGGTCGCAGTACCATGAAATACGCGCCAATGTGATTACGCAGACTGTGGCTATGCAAGGCCTTGTTGCTGCGCAGCATGGCATATAAGGCGAGCGGCATGTCCTCCCTCACAATAGCATCACCACACGCACTCGTCTAAACCAAAAGGGTACACTACAAGCATTGTGCAGCAACATCACAGCCATGACGGGAAGCAACATCGCCGTGCTCGGCGTCGCTATTGTTGCCTACACCGCAGTGACGGTAGCTGCTCAAAACATGTCCTTTGGAGCCAACAACTTCTACGTTAGCAGCAACGTCACGGTCCAACCCATTACTTTCCCGAATCAGTTTCAGATGACCATCGCGGGCAGTCTTTTCCTCCCCAATAGTCTCGATCGAAGTGTAAACGCATCTGCGATTATCATCGGTCCGCCCTTCGGCGCGGTGAAGGAGCAGAGCGCGAACCTATACGCTACGAAGTTGGCTGAGCAAGGCTTCGTTACAGTTTCTGTCGATCCTGCGTACTGGGGTTCGAGTGGTGGTGAGCCACGAAACGCGGTGTTGCCGGACATGTATGCAGAGTCATTTAGCGCGGCGGTTGACTATCTCACTCTACAGGACTACGTCGACCGCGAGCGCATAGGAGTTCTTGGCATCTGCGGAAGCGGCTCCTGGTCGATCACTGCCGCGAAGATCGACACTCGCATAAAGGCTCTCGCGACCGTGAGCATGTACGATATGGGCGCAGCTTACCGCGACGGCATGCAGAATGCGGTCACATTTCAGCAACGCCAGGCTGCAATTGTCAGTGCATCGCAGCAGCGACAGACCGAGGTCGACGGTGGCGAAACCGGTTACACTGGCGGTACCCCACAAAGGATCACGGCAAACTCGACCGAAATTGACAGAGAGTTTTTCGACTTCTACCGCACTTCCCGTGGCGAATTTACACCCGAGGGCTCCTTACCCACTCTTACCACGTACCCGACTCTCTCATCCGCAATGAAGCTTATCAACTACTACCCATTGGAGGGCTTGGATATCCTGCATCCGCGCCCCGTATTGTTCATTGCAGGCACCCAAGCACACTCGCGCGAGTTCGCCGAGGATGCCTACTATCTAGCAGCTCATCCTAAGGAATTATTCTGGATCGAAGGAGCTGGTCACGTTGACCTTTACGATCGAACAGAGCTTATCCCGTTTGAAAAGCTCACCAGCTTCTTTCGCTCAAGCCTCAACGTAGCTAACACGACTGCCAATTCTCTCCGCTGAGACTGGTTTTAGGAACTTCGACTCAATGCTAAAGCCTTTGCTTGGCTGGAGCGTCGCAGGGGCTGCGGACGAGATAAGGTTATGATAACATGCCAGTCTTTATTTTTTATGTTTTTTGGAGGGGGGTGGGGGGGCAAGTCCTTTCTTCTTGAACTGGCACATTTTTCCAGTGACAGCCAGGTCCAGTTGCAATCAGCCTGCTTCAATCCATGTATGTTGCGTTGAATCGTTATTTGAACCAGCCATTATATCACAAGTTGAACTTTGCTGAAGACAATTGTGATACCATGTTTCCCGTCACATCGGTCTCAAAAGAATTTCCATGCGACGTTTTCTACAGGACACCATCAGTGCAGACCCTTTAAGCTTGCTCAAGCCCCTGAAAGGCGCTCGATCTGGTGTTTTCAAGCCAAACGAGCCACCTTCTGTAATGCCAATACTATCGGCTAGAACATTGGAAATTAAGCCGCCATGTACCGTATTCGTGCACTCAATGCACCTCGTCAGTTGATACACGCGCATTAACAAACATCTCTACCCGTCGCCTGCTACAGGCGCCTAGATAATGATTTCAGCACACGGGGTCGAAGCATTCACCAATGTCAATGGTTCGGGCGTTGAACGCCTCACTCCTGCGCAGACCCCATCTTAAAACCATAAAATGTTCTCTTGCAAGGCTAGCCACCCCAAATAGGCGAGAAAAGTACTCCAGATCCCCTCAGCAGCCGCTGGAAGCCGATGTAGAGAGGACGTCGCGACTGTGGTCTTTTGCCACGATTAAGACGCTCCACAAGCGTTGCGATCTGTGAGACCTACAGTAAAGCTCGACAGCCAATCTCAAACGCCTGTCGAGTCGCGTCAGCTGCGGCCTGACTACACAAACCTCGTCTGTCGATCAATTCAAGCTGCGCAACGAACAAGAGCGTTACCGGTGCAGCAGTTGCATCGCCTCAAGCCCAGAGCTGCTCGTACAACCGCTTGACTATACAGAGGCAACAAAACCACGATGTTGCTGTACGTAAAGACAAATTCGACCGTTCCTTACAGGCCGGGTCTGTGATCTGTCGAGGACCAAGAGGATTATACCAGCTTCTGCTTGACTACTGACGATGTCCAGTTTAGATACTCGGTAGAGACCTAGGTATCACAGACTAGCTTGTGAGCTGTTTCAGACCCGAAATTTAGTACAACTCGCCTTGTATGAGGCAAGCATCATTTTGATAGCTCTCACGTACACTTGCAGAGCTTGTATGCTTTATTTGGTTCCAGTTTCCAGCGCGGCAAGTTGGATGCTTTACGTGTTGCGATAAGACCTTTGTAGTGCCACGACAGCGCTGAAGGCTGAATCTGATAATCTTCGGCAAGTCTAGGATATCGAAGCTGACTTTCTGCATCTAATCCCGCGGCCTATGCAAAAATTTCATGAATCGGCTTTGTGGTGTTGAGCTGTTGAATTGCATAATGTGCCTGTAATTCGTGATAGCGTGCACAAAACCGAGGTGTGCAGCCAGAAAGCGGTTTCATTGTTACACTCGTCATCAGCCTGAACTCTGAACCTAGGAGACTGTAGTGGGCCACATACTGCATTCTTCATCACTTCTCCACAGCAAAGGGTAAAAGGCAGGAATTTCTTTGCTATGAACGGAACTTGACAGGCTGAAAACACGTGTCGTCTAACACCAGGGTATAGAGATGATCATCGATCTCTAGAGACTTTCTCACTGATCTCCAACACTAATCATAGCCCATCCTACAGCACTGCAGACAGGGGCAATCCAAAGGGCAATGAGCGGTTTGAACTGACCCACCCGCCAGAACCGGAATCCGATCGCAAGCCCAGAGGCTAAGAATGTCCAAATCGTTCCCTTCTCGTATACTGTCTGTGGCCCACAGCTTTGACTCCACTGCCAGTTGAGAAGCGCTGCTTAAAAGTTAGAATTGTATTTGTGGAGTGTCGTTTCGAAAGCTCACATACCTGCAGTGACAAATCCTACATTCATATAATCCCATCCCGCGACAGCGCTTTGCCCACCAACTCTTGTACGCGGATCAAGAGAGAGAGACTCAATTGTCGGAAGGAAATGCGTGAAGCCGAATCGCACATGGCCAGGAACGGAAAGAACGTTAAGAAATGCTGCAGCCTTAAAAAGAGCAAGACCAATGGTATGCAAGTAGCTCATGCTCTGAGTTTCGCGTAGAGAGTAGTAAAGCAGAGTGTGTATCGCTGGTTGCAGTCCAAAAGGGAAGAACTTGTAGAGAATTTGTAGATGTGATGTTCATCAAAAAATCAGGAGATCTGTTCTTCCACATATAATTAGTTCTTAGCTCACGGAGCTAGCAGACCCAGTAATACTAGCACAAAATAGCGTGCTTATGTAGCAACCTAGTGGTGACGAATTCAACTGAATTAGCTCGTTTTCCGGTTTGCCGCGGTCCTGCTTTGTTCCGTTGTCAGTTGTTAGTGATTGGTTCTCGGCCGTCGGAACTCCGCAGAAAACAAGGTCAATGTCTACGAGCTGCATTGCCTTGCTCAGAGCTGCAGCCTCTATTGACCGCCTAACTTTAGACAGCTCTAATTTCCGATCAATCAGGCAGCCTTTTCCCGCGAGAAGCCGAAGATGTCAGCTGCTACAGTACTTTTCAATCCTTCGCTGCGCCTAAAAGGTGCTGCTGCAAGCCGCTCTTGGACACAAACCGAGCTGAATCAAGGCCGACGGCGCAGACAGTGCAAGACAGATTTGTGCATAGCTTGATGCTTGCGTATAGGCTGTTCTGAGCTTCAATGACCGGCACGCTAGTTAGCGCGTACATGGTGCTGATTGGGTTTTATTGGCTCGGGTCGGGGTGTTTATGCCTGCAGATCAGCATTTGAGCCTATACAAGCCGTTATGCTCACACCAGGAATGTAAGAGACTGACTACATAACACAGAGCATATAACATAGACTGGAGGACATGCAAGCTGAACAGTCGCTCGCACAGTCCGAGTGTTATTTACCCAGCAACAATTCTACCAGCTTATCCAGGCAGGAAATCCAAACCGCTTGGTTTTACCAAGCTGTTTTTTTTTAACAATCTACTCTAGCTTGCTGCTAGCGCTTCTGCTAGCCTCTCTGCTAGCCTTCTTTTCTACTCTATACTTAAAGCTAACTAGAAGAGGCTAGCTTTTTATCTCTAGCAGCCTAGCTCTGCTTAGATAATCCTACCTAGCTCTGCTTATATAATCCTACTAGGCTCTGCTTAGATAATCCTACCTAGCTCTCCTTAGATAATCCTACTAGGCTCTGCTTATATAATCCTACCTAGATCTGCTTATATAATCTTATTAGAAGAAAAAACTAAAAAAGTTTACTTTTATAAAGATATTTATTTAAAAATCTATTCTAGTTTGCTACTAGTACTTTTACTAGTATTTCTCTACTCTATTTATAAAACTAACTTAGAAAAATCTAGCTTTTTATTCTAGCAGCACAGCTCTACTTATATGATCCTTTCTAAAGGCAAAGGAAAAGAAAAACCTTAGCTTAAAAAAGT